>JAYKAV010003399.1:1147245-1384822 GCA_035582835.1 Phoebastria nigripes
TTTTTTTAAGAGTATGGACACTTGTAGTGTGAGAATGTACTGTGTTAGAGTATTTTCAACTGTGTTGATTGTAACTTTGCCCTTTGTGTGAACTTGGACAGTAATATCTAAGTAGGTGTGTTAGCTGGTTGTGACTGACCTTATACTTCAGTTACACACAGTGAACTATGGCAAAAYGAGATGGATGCCATTCATTCTAATGCTGTAAATGATCTTAAGAGTGTCAAACATCCAGGTTGGTTGCTGATCTGGGGAGGAAAGCTCAGAGTACTGGACTTGTTTTGCATGTCCAGAAAATTACTCTGGTGTTAAAAGTTGGACCCAGGTCTCTTGACCATTAGCCTTTTACCTGTATTCTGAATGATTCTGTACAAGATAGACTTTTATAACATGCTTCGATTCGGGACTTAGGTTTTCCATCATCTTTGACGTTGTTATGTATATTAATGAGTTCAGTATACTTGCGTGAGCACCAACATGGAAATGTAGTGGAACTTCTCAGACTTGCTGAAAAGTGTCTGTGGTCTCTGCTCAGGCCTTGAATGCCTTTAATTAGAGTTTTGGTTTGTTGCAGAAGTAGTGGCATTAATAAAGCTCAGTGTTTCCTACTAAATGTAATCCAGTTCTATCATAATTGTTTTGCTAAGTGACCAAAATGAAAGCAGTCTGTTTGATGACTTGCAGTTCCTGTCATCGTTTCATTGCTAGCCAAACAAATACTGTGCTGTAGTCCCATCACTGCTGAGTACTCAGCTATGGTTGATTTTCAAGTTACTACAAATAAATTATTTGAAAGTGTAAATATGCTGCCCCTAATGATGTTTGTGATATTAAAAGGTTTGCTCGTAGCTGAAATCTCCATACTGACTCAGAGGTACAGAGTGTTTAAATGTGCCTTTTCCACCCCCCTCCCCTTTCTTTCTCTTGGGACTGTTGCTTCTTACAGGGGCTACGATGACCCCATCGAGACAGAGATGGTTGAAGAGAGGATACCTTACCTTCATGGTGGCTACGCAGCACCGCTGGCACAGCCAGAGAGAGGAAGCATGGCCAGTATTGACCGTCTGGGGAAGCGTTCCCCTTCTATTGACAGCATTCGTAAAGACCCCAGGTGGAGGGACCCTGACCTCCCTGAAGTAATTGCCATGCTCAGCCACCCTATTGATCCAGTCAAGTCTAACGCCGCAGCCTACTTGCAGCACTTGTGCTACGAGAATGATAAAATCAAAAAGGACGTGAGGCACCTTAAAGGGATACCGATCTTGGTGGGCCTACTTGATCATCCAAAGCCGGAGGTCCATCGTAAAGCCTGTGGGGCTCTCAGAAACATCTCCTATGGGAAGGATAATGAAAACAAGGTGGCTATAAAGAACTGTGATGGGATCCCTGCATTGATCAGACTATTGCGAAAAACAAATGACATGGAAGTCAGAGAGCTAATCACAGGTCAGTGTCTGTAGTTTCTTTAATGAATTATTCTGTAGAGGAGTCCTTTCAGCTTCAGGAACAAGAATTTCTGGAGATTAGAGCATTGAAGGAGAATTTAGTTCACTGGCTGCAGCTGTTTCTTTAGCTGCACCACCTTTGTGGTGTGAGAAAGCCTAAGGCAAATGTGCCCTTCAGGAGGAAATGGAGATCATCTGTGTGTGTAGCACACACAGGTTTCCCTGGCTGCTGAGAGGTGAATAATGCTTCTTGGATGTAGCATGCAAGTGCATGTGGTTGAGTTACTGAAGCTTAAATGAGTTATAGCAACTTCATTGACGAGTAATTTGTAGTGCGCTTGCCCTCAGCATGTTACAATCATGAGGTAAGATATGCTAATCTAAAACTTTCCTTGTTAATCTCTTATAAAACAACCCTGCTGCCRTGTCCCCGCTACTTCATATTGATAGAACGGTCAGTCTCCTCAGGAACGCTTCCAGCCCCCAGTGCTGGGGACTCTGAGGCTGCATATAAAGTTGCAGCGCTTCTGGGCTGGAGAACTCAGATTTTAAGGACCGTAGAGTCTGCTGTTGAGATGCTCTGGACATGGGGTCTGCTTCTTGCAGTAATCAGAAAAGGGAGAATTACATTTTGAAGTTACTGAGTTCGTGCACACTTTGCAGGGAGTTTTCAATCACTTATAACCCCATTATTCAACATGTTTTTTATTTGAACTTAGTCTTGGACAGTGTCCAAAAAGAGTAATAAAATATATGCCAAATTTCAAAGTTCAGCCATTAAGTGAAAAAGGGTGGGAAAGTATGTCAGCTCTTAAACTAAGGAGGAATATATTGTTCTTCAGTCTCCCGTAACTCAGGAGGAGTGAAATAGATTTCCCTTTCTCTTCTCAGAAGCAGCAGGGGATGCTTGGATGGAGATCAGGGCAGTTGCAATGAATTTCAGTGCCAGAACAGAATTTTTCAGAAAGTTTCGTGAGTGCAAAAATGAGTCCAGGGCTGAAACTGTTTAGCTACCTTATCAGTGTTGGATTCTCTAGGCAGACCCTACTGCAAACATGGATTAAGCCATTAGAAGTGAACATCATAATTCTATAATCGCCTCAAAAAAATTATAGCAGCTCTCCCAAGTTTTTACTGGTAATCATAATTCTCTGACATGAACAGTGGCCTTGGGTGTTCCAACTGTTCTTTCCCAGCCATTATAGGATATTTAGCAAACTAGGTCTAAATATACAGTGTAGAAACTAGCAGGGATATTTTTCCAGTCCTTTTCCAGTGAGCCTGGTAAAGGAGAGCTGTCCGTTTTGTCAGAGAACCTCTAAGTAACATGTGTTGGTTGTGCTTTGATTGCTGTCTGTGGTTTGTCTCTTAACATGGAAACTCTGTAGGTAGTATTTATATTGCATTTGTTGCATTCATTTAGTATGATGGTTGACTTAAATTTATTATTTTTTTAAAATAAAGAATATCTGTTTATCTACTGTTCTAGTTTATTCAAAACTCATTTCTGGAGTGCTGAGAAGGAATAAATTTATTTCTTTAGATTCAAGAAAGGAGAAGCCAGTCTATAATTTACTCTGAAGGAATATCATTATAATGCTAAGTGGTAATCAGTCACTTTTGAGATGGCAAAAACAAACTGGATGTTTTCCCTTTTCACTTTAAATGGCAATTGCTTTGATTTCCAGTTGATTAATTAGTTTTACAGTTCAAATGCATTTTATTTGACAGTAGCTCCTGCTAATTAAATGTAGTATTTTTATTCCACTTTGGGTTTTGCTGTTTAAAGCTCTTTATTTCCCCTTACTGAGAAACACCAGGAATACTGAGGGCATTAACCTAAACAGATGTCCAGCAACAGGTGATGTGCATTTAATCTCCACCTAACCAGGAATAATTTCATTCCACTTCTAAAATGATATCACCAGATCCGGGGTGAGACATTCAAGCATCAATATAGAAGAGAAGAGTATTCCAGCAATGCCTCTGTGATTGATGCTGGTRTACTTACAGTCAGTGTTCAAAGCCTCGGCTGATAATGTGGAATTGTCTATTCGAAAAAAATGAGCTCCAAAAGTCAGCAGAGAGAAACAAGGGCCAACTTGAAGTGCAAAGGGGAGCATTCAGCCAGGGCTGCTACAAAAGGACTGTGTTTTGCAGCCTCAAAAATTCAGATCACAATTCTGATGTTCTTGTGGTAGAAATCTTGACTTCCTATCCGGGTACTTTTCCCTAGTGATAAACCAAAGTCTACCTTTGCCGCGAAGTTTTTCATTCTGTCTGGAGTGAAATCTCTGGGGACTTCTGCAGCAATGCAAACAAAAAATAGGAAGAAAAGACAATAGCATACAGGGTTTGCTTGTTTATTTCTTTTAACGGGCTGCAAATTCAAGTTTGGTATGACACTTGGACTTTTCTGTGGTTTAATATTTCTTTAACTCAGTACTGGCTGCTTTTTGAAAGCCGAATAGTAATCATCAGCTGGTCATCCCAGATGTGGACGAATGATAACATAATCCTGCTTTCCAAAGAGATTTAAGTAATTTAAAGAAATTTAAATAATTCAGATGTCCGAATTCAAGAGCACTTCCAGTCTTGAAGTTTTGCTTCTCTGGGTGTGGGACACTGCCTCCAGGACAGGAGGTACATGGGAGCACACAATAAGACACATTATTTGCAGCTGGAGAGGGTGCTTTCTGGCAAAGAAGGGCATCATTCTCATCTAATTTGAGAGTCAGTCCTTGGCTTTAGTACAGCTCCATGGCCTCTCATTAACTTGGTGATCTGACGCAGCAGCCACAGCTGTCGGGAACAGTATGAATCAGGCCAGCCAGCCGGGTCTGGTCAGTGGGTTAATGGGGTGGGAAAAAAGCCATGCCAATACGTTAAAAACGCAGAAGAGGTAGATGCAGTGGCAGGGGAGCACGAGGGAGGAATCGGATGTGTGACGCTCAGTGTTGAATGAGACTTGATGTGTCAGAAGTGTGTTCACTTGACTACTTCCCAGAATATATGTTTTGGAGAACGCAAGTTAGACAAACGTATTGACGTGCAATTTTGGAAGCAGGCTGAGTATACTGATACAACACTACTGCCAGATTAAGCAAGTCTGTAGCTTTTTTCTTTCAGACAGCACTGGTTTTAGCAGAATTTGAAAACCTTCTCTGGGTTAATGCCATGTCTGTTTTACCAGACGTTCTTGATATATCTGCAAATGGCACTAAAACATGTCGCTCAAGGTAAGACAGATACACGAGGCGTGTAAAAATACCTTCAAAACTCAAGATATAATCATAAAATACCACAGACCTCACTTTTCTTTCTTTTTAAAGTGTGGAGTTGCAAAATGTCTCCCATCTACTGCACTGAGAAAAGCTTGATTTAACTGTTTAGAGTGTCCATAAGTAAATCATGAGTGGAGTTGTGATGAGAAATATTCCACAAAATTCTTCCTTGCATCCCTTTCTAGTCTTGGAACTTTCTTGACTTTCAGTGGCTCATTTTCTTGAGAAACGGAGAGAAATGAGGATTAAGCTGATAAGGAATTAAATCTGTTCTGATTGGGAAAGCTGCAAAAGTTTTATCTTGAGTGATAAGGTTTTTTTTGTGGAGCAAATGTTCCCATCAGATATGCAAGATGAAAATTCTATTACATTCTTTGAAAAGCAATCAGAAGTTGGTAGCTTTAATGAATAATTTTGTTCTTTGTGAGAACATTGAAAGTAATTTTTTGTTTTAATGACATTGCACTGATTTTAAGTGGTGCAGAACATGATTTTCCTGATGCTGTATGTTGCCAAACTGGTTTTAATTGAAAAATGATTGACCTTCAAAATGCTCTGCAGAGGAAATATTTTGATCTAATACTATAGTAGAAACTTGCAGATCGATCAACTTGCTCAGAATTCACACCTTCTGGGCATTTATGTATGCTAAGATCCTGTCAGCTGATCAGACACTAACTTCTCTTCGAAGTACCATGCTGTCTTGAACTTTCTGATTACAGATGAGCTTACTCCTTCCATTTTCTATTAGAAAGCTTGTCAGAGGTAGGTCTCTTTTCATGGTGTATTCCATGACACAGTAGTTCATGTTGAGGTTCTAAACTTGACCACTACTTAACTTGAAGAAGCACAGCTCCAGTCTTCAGGACTTAGAATGATACTAACAAGTCTGTCAAACAAATGCATACAGGACCAACATGCAAYAGGAACTCCTCGGTGAATGTAATGCAGAGTGCTGTATTTTCCCAAATGCTAAATGATTTGGTATGGACCATAGATATAGAATTAAACAGCTGCTTAGTCTAATTTCTTGGTGACATTGCTTGCTTACTTGCAAAAATCCACAGCAGGAAAAGATTTCCTTGGATTTCAGAAGATAATAGCATGTATGTATTCTGCCACAATTTCTTTAGAAATCTTTTCATAGCTCCAAGGAGGCAGAGATTTAGGAAATTATGGCTGTGGCCCTAATCACTTTTAATATTATGTAAATCATATAGCTATGTTTATAGCATATAGTAATTTTTAATACATTTTTACAATAATCAGTACTTCTGGAATAAAAACTTGTAGCTATTGTCCCTGCTTAACATGCTGAAAGAGTAGAGGTAATGGTTGTAGTTAGAAATATGTAAGTATATTACAAATAGTATTTATGAATAAAATAAAGATTGATCATGATTGTGATCATCTTCTGAAAAGCGATAGTTCATCTTCTTTCTCTAGTCCTAAAATTCATGCACTGTGGTCAAAAAGGCCAATACTTGTAGTGAAAATGCATAGAAAATTTAGATAACTTCATTTCCCTTATGCTGCTATGTTAGTGACTTGATTTCTCTTGAGTGCTATTCATTTGAATTGATTAAACTTAAGAGTTTTAAAAACAGTATTTCCAGCTTGTTAGATTATTAGTGTGTTACGCTAATAGAGACAGGGAATGATTTTTAAAGATGGATGTCAAATTTACAGGGATTTTAATTTTTTTTTTTTTACTCAGGTTTTCTCTCACACTGCTAAAACCTACAGTCTGATCTGAATTTGTTCTTTTTTTTTTTTTTTTTAAGTTTCTGTGGCTGCCACTATCAGTGTCTTTTCCATGGAATTTGTTTTCTCAGGAGCTGAAACGATGCTGGGATTTAGACCTCTTTGTTTCATAATTTTGAATAAGAAAAATGTATTGTCACTGTTTATTTTCTGTATCCCTTCTTGTGGAATATCTTCCCAATGAAGTCAGCCTAGAATCTGAATTTCTTCTCTGCCTTTGGAACCACAAGATTCCCTCATCACTGTTTGTCTTGGGCTACCCTTCCGTTAAGTGCTGCGTGTTTTCCTTTGCTGAATGCTGTTCAACAGAGGGATTCTTTTGGTTTTCCCCATGCAGCTGTCAAGGAGAATATTATAAATTTAAGTGGTTTGACATTTTTGAATAATTTGAAGAGCTTTGTGCCCTTTTTTTTTTTTTTAATAGTAAGACTGTCTTTTATTCTTCTTCGCAGTTTGTCAGTGTTTTCTATGAAACATTAGAGAGGCAGGAGGCAGATGAGAAATTGAAAAGCTTGTAAACTGTTGGGGTTTTTTTCTTCAAAGAGGATGGAGGAAAGGCATTCTGTGTAACTTCAATCCCCGTTGTCTGGTAGCCACTCAATGAGATTGACAGTCAAAATGTGTTTGCCCTAAATGGTTTATTGCATAAATTGCAGTCAGCCTCTTAATAAAAACTCTGGATGAATATTTACAAGAGATCCTTTTGTAGGGGCAGGTAGTTCTGTTGGTCTGGATGGGGTTACTAGCATCAGCGAAGCTGACTTGTGTGTGGTAGGTTGGCAGGTTTGTGCTGTTTTCAGTGTTGCAATCCATTTAGAATACTATTGAATCCCAGTTGCATTTAATCTCTCGAAATAACTACTGGTGAATGAGAATATAGGAGAAGAGGGAGTTTGGAGATGATGATTTTATTTTACACATTGGGGTTGCAGGTATCAAAATCTAGACACAAATCTCTTGGTCTTAAAACAAGCAAAAGATTTGAGCACTGGAAAACTTCTGTACAATCCTGTAATATTAGAGCTCTTGGAAATTTTATAGGTATTTTTGGCTTTTTGAGTATATGTCTGCCTGATTCTTCTTAAGCAGTGAAATTTGCCTTYGTAGTTTCACACTACAGATAACACATTATGTCACTCCTCCAGGAAAGAGGAAAAGGCAGAATCTCATTTCAGGTGCAAAAGTAGTATATGCATTTAAGGAAAGAGCTCTTAAATATGAAGGGCTGTCAGATTTTAAAACTTAGCTCTTCCACATGCAGATGATTTTTAAATCTCTGTGTTGTTTCCAGTTGCAATATTTTGCAGTTTGAAAAGAACAGAAATGCAGGATCCTTATGAACGCTGTACTAGGTTCCTCGGTTGATGCCCTTTTCTTAATATTGTTTTTTTGACCACTGCAAATACCGAGTGCTCCATTTATGTTCTTGTGAGGGAACCCTGACATAACCCGCCAGAACCAGGGTATTCTGCACCCCCTGTTCTCAGTTTGAATCTAGGTTTGCTCCAGAGATGATTATCATGTATAATTTGCTGGGATTTATCCATCTAGTTCAGTGCTGGATGTTGTGATTTTGCATTTGAATTTTGAAGTACTGAGCCAGCAATGCATTTAGGGATTTAATTGTAATTATTATTTTTATATCAGTGAGTCTGATGTGCTTAAGGAATTGGTCTACATTAACTAAAGAAAGACTATCTAATGAAGTATTTAAAATTAATTGGGTACCTTATATGTCAGTTTTTAGTCTTACTATAAATATTGACTTTTGTTTGTTTCTTGTATGATGTATATTTTTGAGCCAATTCCTTATGAAAAGTAAAGGCTTTCTTCCACAACAAAATGGGGCCAATTAGCATTTTCTGCTTGGTTTTGTTTTTTTTCTTATTGTCCATTGTGTTTGGTGTTTTGCAGTGACAAGGGGTGATTTATTGTAATGGGTACAAAGAGAAAATTAATTCCTATTTCACCTATAGAGTCTTGTTTGAAAGCTAAAAATGTAGGTTATGAAAATCTCATATAGTGTGTTGTCTATGAATGGCAAGGGAATTAGGCMAAAAAAGCAATATTTTTGTACGGTTTTAGAAAAAGACTGAAAGAAACATTACGGTGTTCATTCTGTTGTCTGCCTCAGAGTTTCTTTATTAATTAATATGGTCTCCTAAGACTGAACAGATGCCTGGATTTTGTAAAAGATCAYTTTGAATAGGAGACACCGTAGCATTTGACTTCCGAGGCTCTGCTAACCATCAGCCTTCGAGGTTATCGTGTAAGTGCCAGTCACTACTGAAATGGAGATAAAATTCCTGTCCTGACCTGGTACCTGTCATGACCCTATATGGATAATACTCTGACATTAAAATAGGACGTTTGGCATTTTGACACTTCTAACTTGCAGCAGTGAAAGGAGAGTTCCCACGAGATAGCTGCCTTCGCTCATTTGGAGGGAGGTGTGGTGGCCCCGGCGGTTCTCTGGCACGTTGGGTCACTGCACAGCTGCAGGCTCCTGCACTACTACGTGCTTTCTGTTGACTGACAGGGTCCAGCAAGTCCATGTGTGTGTTAGACTGTGTGACAAAAGTAATAGGTCCAAAATCTTTTTCCAGTCATTTTTAAAGTTTGAAAATTATAGGTTTTAAAACTTGGAGTGATTGAAAGGGACTGAAACAAAAGGTTGCACCTTTGTTGTTCTTTTGTGTTTTGCTTTAGACATGTATACTAAGAGGTGAGTATCTACAATTTGCAGTGTAATATGCACAAATTCACAGTTGTAGTAACACAGGGAGCCTCAGGTTAATATTGTATCCACTTAGGAAAGATTTCCTGTGTGTTCTGGGGAATGTAGCTTTTCCATTCGGTCTCTCTGAAATTTTGCTCGTCTTCAYGCTTTTCCTTGGAGATCACAAGTGTGCATCTGGCTCCCTCCAAGCGTTGTTACTGATAGTTCTCAAATGTTACCAGGCTGGGCCTATGCAGAAATTCTCCCTGAAGTGAATGTCCTGTTTTAGTCCTAACCTAATGAGCGATAATAACTATCAGGACACTGATGCAGGTCTGCTGGGAAGTTGTATTGTTTATCTAAGACTGGCTATTTTTACAGTTGTAAGACTGTTCTTCTGTTATGTTGTTTGACTCTGTCTACTTTGGCTCATAATTGAGGTAAAAATGGAAGGACAGAGGAGTTTTGGTTCTCAGCTTCTTCAAGGAATCATATGCTTGTGGCACCAGGTAATTTGAACACAGATACTGCCTGTGACAGGAAAAYGTGAAAGTAAATAATAGAGAGGAGTCTTGAATGAAATATTGTCTTGTGCAGAGGATAAGCATAAGATCAATGATGCTCCATAAATTCATCCCTGTTTTTAAGACTTGCTCAATATACTTGTCTGCTGCACTGGATGAATTTTTACTTTTTGAGGCATAGCTAGACTTAAATGTGTAGCAAAATTTGTATATAGCAGAAAAATCCTATTAATCTCGAATAGCACATCACACTTATGTACTCTGTTGTAGGACTTGATGACTTCAACAATATCCATGTCATGACAAAAGTGCTTTCATGCTTTTGGAAATGCTTCTGTTGCAGCGACTGTGGAATTTTCCCTAAGCTGTGTGTTAGTCTGGCGTCTCATCAAGTGGTTTCGCTTTTTTGTTTAGTTTTATGATTTAACCTTCTAGCGATTCTCTGTGAATCTAGTGATTCTATTTAATCTAGAGATTTCAAGTAGTTATTATACTCTTGTTATTTAATAATCACTGTTTCTCCTGCAGGCACCCTGTGGAACTTGTCCTCCTATGAGCCCCTGAAGATGGTCATCATCAACCATGGTCTGCAGACACTTACCAATGAGGTGATTATACCCCATTCAGGTTGGGAGAGTGAGCCAAATGAGGACTCTAAGCCTCGCGATGCTGAGTGGACAACTGTCTTCAAGAACACTTCTGGTTGCTTACGGTAAGGCAGAACTGTAGAGTATTAATCTGTTCACCATGTCCTGTCTTTAGGATATTGTTAAAATTATTTTAATTTGAAATAAAGTATCATATCTTTCATTTTTGCAGAGRTATCCCCATTTCAGTGGCCACAATAGCAATGCTTGGAGGTATTTGCCTGCCATGGACTCTCTTGTTGCAGGGCTTGTCAATGTAGGTCTGTCCGGTGGGGTCAGTGGGAAGAGTAGGTCACTTATCCAGGTTAGGGGGAGTGGATCTATACAGGCAGGTGTGTAATACAATGGAGAGTGACAGTGACCCAGGTAAGGTTAACTGCCAAGCTAAGTTTAAAAAAAAAAAAAAAAAAAAAGGCATTTTGCAATGCAAACTGTGCTGTATGCACTGAGAATCACACTTTCATTTGTCAATTGTATTGTGATCAGTGTGCTGTTTCTACAAATTTTGAGTACCTTCTCTGCTTCCTTTGATGGGGCTGTTTTTATTTATTTGGAAAGTGTGTTTTCAAACGACTCACTTCTTGGTTTTAGGCTTTCCCCTGTCAAAAGGCATTTTTTTTGTAGATGCTGGGGAACTGGTTTCATGGAATTACACTGAGTATGAAACATGGATCTAGTTTTAGCCACAAACGCTTTTGTGGACACACTCCCATTTTAAGCTAAAGTGACTAAGGACCTATGGGAAATTAGTTAAGAACCTGAACTACTGACCATTTAGGAACCTATTTCTAATATTCCTTGCAAAGGAGCCTTTTCCGGTTAGAAATTAATTGTATTTGCATTTCTGAGAGCACCTTGAGAGTAGGACAGTGCTGGAAGCCAGGGTCAGGAGGAGTCCTAATGCGGTCTGAAAAATCTAAAGAACCAATGTTCCCTAAACACAGAGTCTTTCATTTTGCTTTTCTTTGAGATAAAAAAGTGGAGATGCCCTGTTAGATTCTTCAGCTTTATAATGAAGTCAATTAGTTTGAACAAAACTAATACAGATTTGGCATTGTACCTTCTGTTGCTCTGAAGTATACTTCTGTCAGATTTCTACTGATTAATGCATCTTCAGAAGTTGGTTCATTTCTGTTTCTTGGGCTCGTGGTCTCTAAATTGCAGTAACTGTTCCCCTGAGTAACTTCAGAAATGAAGAAAGTAATGAAAAGTGTTCTGAAAGGGCCCATTACTGAAATTATTTGCAGTCCCACTGGAAACCCAAGGTCCTTTAAGTAGGCTCCAGACATCATAGGTTTTTACTTACTAGTGTCTCATTTTCTAATGGTGTTCTGCGAGAGGAAATTAGTCATGGTGGGGGATAAAAGGATTATCTGAATGAGTGAGATTCTCCAGTAAGTGYAGACAATAAATTGATCATTAGTAGACTAACCTAATCCACTTCATAAATTTTTATTAGTATGTGCAGTGCCCTGATCCACTTGAACTTCTACATTCCAGAATAGCTTTGGGGTTTTTTTTGTTGGTTGGTTGGTTCGTTGGTTTGTTGTTTTGTTTGGGGTTTTTTGGTTTTTTTGGTGTTTGGTGTTTGTTGGGTTTTTTTGTTTGTTTGGTTTGGGGTTTTTTGTTTTTTGTTTGTTTGTTTTTCAAATTTTAGAGTAAGGTACTGGTTTTACAGGACATGCAAAAGCTTGTGCCACTTTGGACATTTCATATTGTTAAAGGCTAATGAAGAGAGATGTGGAGCATAGCAGTACTGAGATATGTTAGTTAGAGAATTTGAACTTTTGGTAATTAAAAGCAGTCCTGATGCACTTCAAATGCATCAGGACAGCAGCCAGTGAATGGTGACTGCTTCTGTTGTTGAAGGGGGGAAATGTATTTCAGTCCTTTCATCTATAGTCTTTGCTGTCATAGTCATGTGGGACTATGTGCTTCCTTGTGGAAAATTTGAAGCTTCAGTCAGATGTGGGGCAAGGTGATTTCATGCTTGAAAGTACTTGCCTAAGGTAAATGGAGACGTGATGGCAGGTTAGCAGGGAAAGGTAATCTGAAAAAGGTAGTTTGTCCATGTCTCTCTGCTGTGCTGTGGAGAGAGCAACCTCTTGCACAGGAAGGGGGAGAACTGTGTTGCTGTCTCCTTACTTCTTGCAGTGAGGTGAAGTGAGTCCAGGACAACAAAGATGCAGGAGTAGGTGAGATATGAGCTGTCTTTCAGTTGATCGTACTTCTTGTTACAATGTTGGTGATATTACATACCTTTTGTAGAGCACTTCCAGATCTAGGGATAAAAATGGACATATCAAAAGTGATTATCATTACTACCGTTGGATAAATAATTTTGCATTGTTTGTTGAAATCCTCTGCAGCTCATCCTTAAAAGCACCAGCAAGACAAGATAGTTAACAGCAGCAGAGAATAAATTGTTGCAGATGTCAGTGTTTAAAAACCCCTTTGCCTGCTCTTCTCTTGTTGACACAGTAGCTGGTCCTAGAAATTCAGTTTTCCATGAATGGAGCTTATTGCAGACTACAAACTGTTTACCAATTTGATATTTAATTGGGAGGTTAGTCCTCCTGATGGTGTGCCAGCCTTCTTTGTCCCCTTTGGAAGTGAACCGCAGGTGTGAGCTGTGTTGTCTTCCAAAACAACTGAGAGAATCTTTGAACTTCTGAGGTTTCAGATGTCCTTGCAGTTTAGATATCCAAGCAGAAGATAGGCATTTATGCATGCAGGACGGCATTCATTTCAGTATCATTTTTTCAGTTAATGAAGTTTATCAACAGATGTGGGCGAGTTTGTTTCAAATTCAGTGATTCACAGCATGAACTGTCAGTTAATTATTTGCTCTTTGTTTTTTTTAACACTGCTTTCTGATCTTTACTTTGTTCTTAATCCTCTTTTGATAATGTGGAGCCTTGGAAACACTTATTTCAAAATAATTGAAAACCAAGTAATTTWAAAAAAAAAAAAAACCAAAAACAAAAACAAAAAAACAAACAAACAAACAAAAACCCACACAAAACAACAACCAACACTTATTTGCCTTTACCTCTTCTTAAAATCCCGATCCATTCCATTTTCCTTTCCAGTCCTATCCTGTCTACAATACTTTTTTCTCCTGTGTAATTTGTTACTCTCTCTCCCTCCTCACTTGGGGAGTTCAGGTGCTGGTGTATGTCCAGGTCTGAGTAGGGCAGGGTGAATTGTGTCTTAAGTAGTCAGCTTGGACGGCTCGTGCCAAAGGGTGGATTAACGTCTGGTATTAGCAGCACAGATAGTGTAGTGCTGCAGGTATATGTGGGATGGAAGGATGCTTTAGCAGAGGGGTCAGTAATTGGGGCCAGTATCCTAGCAGACATTTATACCTGCACCAGAGTTGCTTTACTTGGGAATTAACTTTGCAAGAGCCATGAACCATGCATTCTTTTGCCTCTTACCCAAAGCTAAGGTAGCTTACTGGCTTTGTATAGCCCCGATTTCTGCCTGCTTTCTAAAGTAACAAAAATCCATATGTGGTGTTTGATGTTGATTTTAGTCTGTATGGCCAAGGGACTTGTGCTGAGGAATGGATCTGTCTGACCTGTTATTTGAGAAAGCCCTGTGCATGATACTGAGTAACATTGGACCTGGTCATTTACAAGCTGGAAATCAGAGAAACTGTGCAAAGTTTGTTATCATCAAGAATGCCATTCAAATACTATCTCTTTTGCCGTAAATTAAATAACTCTGGGATTACCTGTGATACTTAGTGGTGTCCATACCAAACTACCATAGCTAACTGACAATGTATACATAGCCAGTAAGAATCAAGGGAAGAAAAGGCAACTGGTTAAGGTTTATATTGACTTTGGAGACCAGTATTTTAAGGGCTCCTTCTAAAATCAAACCTTCTCCCATGACTCTGGCCACTGTAGGGATCTTTTGAATACTGATACTGTCTGGAACATGATGAGGGGGTTCTGTGGGCCATCCCACTCTGTACTTGACTTGCCAAAAACTCTCTTCAAACAAATGTTTTAGGAATCCTGTATTCTCCTTTGCAAAATAAAGACTTGGCAGCAAGCCAGCCATTTGCAAACTATGCTCTGGTAATGAAATTTATTGTATGCTTTTTCTGTAATCTTTACCAAGACAGACTGAAGTTTTCAGAAACTAGTGCAGGTGATGATAATTTTGTCTCCATTCTCATCCTGAGATCAGGAAAAAGATGTTTCCTCTTCCATTGCTGTGTTTTGTTTATAGGGGCAGACCCAATATGATGAATGGATCTGCAATGTCTGTAATAATTTTAATACTTAAAATGGTCATGAAACTTGTGATAGATGCTACTTTGGGTGTAATTTTATAAAATAAAGGTGGTATTATGTTCTATTGAGCCTGTTGAGAGAAATAGGTATGGTGGAAGTCTGGAAAGGAACAGTGAAAAACAAGGCAAAGATTGATTTATTGAAATTAAGTGGATTTTTGGTTATGGAAAAGTAGGACTGGGGGAGAAGTAAGGAAGACATTTGCTAGGAGAATCATTAAATATGCACAGATGTTCCTTTATTTCATTTGGAGTAGAAGTTTCATGTCTTCGTATTGTATTTTATTCTTTTAGGTATGTGGAGAATGTCTCTTCTAGTTACTGTCTGTCTTTTTCTTTAAACCCCTAAATCCTTTCTGGGATTTGCAATCCAGAAGCATTCATTTTTAAATTGTACTCTCCTCCAGTTTAAATAATGTAATGATTTGGTGCATCTTAACAAGGCCATTTCRTGATCCTTCCTACAGCTTTGACCCAGACATTAAGGTGCTTTAGGAGAAGAGTACAAGTTGAATTGCTTGCGGGATTGATGGAGCTGAGGCTAGCTCACACGCACCCAGGCAGTGCCAGAGACCTTYGCTGTTGTCTCCAGATTTCTCCTAAGGTGCTTCTCTGCTTTAGAGGGGAAGTGCCGCATCTGTGGGTCAGAGAGCGCTGCTGCAGTCACTTTTTTTGTTTGTTTGTTTTCTGTGTAGGTATCCACCATGATTCTCAGTTCTTTGGAAGCAGCAAGGATTTTAACGGTTTAAAAATGAAATTCATTCTGGGCTTAATTGCTGTTTTCTGCCTAATTACTTTTAGTTCTCCCTTGGATTTTTTCACTTCTAAGAGGACAGAGTAGAACTTAGTTCCTAAATTGCCAACTTTCTAGCCTGATTCCTGTGCTAAACTGACCTGCTGTCAACAAATGTTAAATGAATTAATTTGCATAGCAAACAGATGCAAAGTGCTCCTTTTTCCAGGGTACCATCTGTAGTTGCAGCATTTCTTGTCAATTCTCCAAGTACACAGAAATTCGCATTCACAAATAGCCTCAGGGTTCAGAGACCTGGCCGTGGGTGTACAAACACAAACAAACTGCACCCACTTGACTTCCACTAAAAACGTGCGTTCTTCGGATTGAAATTGTGCATAACAGCTTGTCCAGCATCAGCTCCTGAGAAGAGAAGGGACAACCTGGTGGCTAGAGCTGTAACAAGAGACTTGAGAAGTATGGATTTAATTGCTGTTCTGCTACTATTCTGACATGGTTACAGGCGAGATTAATGGTATAAACCTTTTTGTGGTCTTAATTTTTAATAGGCCTATCTCCTCCTGTTCTTGGTGAGATTCAGGCTCCTAAGTGCCTGAGTGGATCTGGACTTCAGTCACTGATCTTCACTTTCTTGTCTTTAACGTGGGATTGACACCTCTGCCCTTACCTTCCTGTGAAGTTGGTGAATACTAGTAGTTCAAGGATTGTGAAGTGGTTGGTCCTAGAGACAACAATTGGGAATAAGCACCTCCTGTAGGTGTAAATTAAGAGTTTGGTCCCATGGAATCAAAACCTAAGAATTATGGAAAGTGTGAGATACAGTGTTTGAGGACATGAGATGAGGACTCGGTAGGTTCAGAGCCGAAAACATACTCCACCAGGATGAGAAATGATGTATAAGTATCTGCAGGCTCCTGTTACTTTTATGTACTTCAGAGGAAAGAGGACTGCAGGAGCTTGATGGTAAATCATTAATACTTAGGATGTGCCAAATAAAGTTTTGTATGAGAATGTTTTAAGCCTTTTTCTGAGGACAGAGACCATTAAGGTACGTGCATGTACATCTTGTCCTGCAGATGTAACTTACAGTGCTTCAGTCATACGTAACACTGCTTAATGGTAATGGACTCATTCCTCGAGTCCTAATGTCTTTATATACTTGTGAATATATGTATGCATGCAAACACCTACCGCATGCACTGTTTGTAGCAGGAGTGTGTGCGTCTGTGAGGCACATGAAGGTAAGGAAGGTTTGTCAAACAGAATCTGTGGTCTTGTTTTGGCAGAAAAGTTCTCTTTGCACCCTGGAAACGACTGTATGAGTGTCTCGGTGATACTGGTGTGTCCATTTTTTCTTCCCATCTCTGCTTGCTGAATTTGAAGAAAAGAAAAAAGGGCTGTCAAAGCCGGGTGTTATGCCCTCCTTTCTTATTAATGATTAACATATGGCTTTTCTCTGAAGAAAAGTGCTTGGGAATTAGAGGTTTCAAAGTGAATTACCTTCAAGCTCTATCCATCTTTAAATCCTGCAGGCATGATAATAGTATGTGGTGACAGTCACATAATATTTGTCCTACCTGCACTCTCATATACTTGAGGCAGCCTTCATCTCCAACTGACTGAAGTAACAAGGCACTTAAGTGCAAATCTTTGACCTGGAAGCGCTGTCTAGTGAAGAGCAGGGCACTGGAGGTGAAGCTCAGGTGATGCTGCCACGGTGCTGCCAGCTGAGCTGCCCTTGGTGTCTGGGCAGCTTTGCTTATTGAAGCATGGCAGGACAGAGAAGATACATAAATGTGAGTTTTCAGGTGCCGGCTTTTATTTTCTCTTTTTTATCAGCAGCAAATTAGTAATTGAGCTTCACGAGTCTAGCATTAGTACAGAGCCCTCCTTGTGGCAGCTACATTTCTCCCCCACTCCAAAAAGGATTCTTTGACAAAGTCATTTGGTTGACTTTTCCTCTTAATCAGTGTGCTCCCCTATCATAGTTCAAGTTGTCCTTTTGTATGCTTTTGTAGGGCAGTTGTTTAAGCAAAGGAGGCCTGGACAGGACTTCTTACAAAGCTTAGCACTTCCCTGTCCCACCCAGAGGAGATGAGGGCAGGTGCTGCCATGTCTCTGTCCACCCACTCACCAAGCTTGGAGGCTGGTGCACTTGCATTGTTTTCATACTGGGTTCAGCCTTTGGGAGATTGCTGCTCCAGAAACTGGAGCTAACCATACTGCCAGTGTTTTGTTGTGCAACAGGTACTTTTGATCTGGACTTTCAGCGAAGGAATAGTTTTTTAGAAAGAGATAAACACTGGACAGAAATTTGCCTGTGAACCTTCACTTTGGAGGCAGCAAGCAGCACGGAAAAGGGAGAAGCTTATCTGCCCAACCCAGACTGGAAAAAAACCAAATTAAAACCCCACACCATAGAGAGGAGTGAGCGAAGGCAGTTTCTTAATTAGCTTACTGATACTGTGCAGGATCACAGCATATGGCTGTCCTGGGGCTTATATGATGAGCAGAGCGTTTAATTCGTGCTAGTAAGGAGCTGTTAGGGTTCCTCCTGACAGTTCCTGATGTTTAGCTTGTAATATAAATAAATTATGCATAGATTTTAGCAGCAGAGACATAACCTAGTTACATGCAACCTTAATGCTTTACAATCAAATCTGAAGAATAAATTTGAAGTTGTGCACTTGCTTATTGCCTTCTGTCATTACTTAGGAATGAATCTAGGTCCCTTCTCCCTTGGCTGTCAGTGAAGGGAATCTACAAAAACGTCTGTCGCTGTGGTGGGATGCAGAGCAAGACTGAAACAAAGCTCACTGCTGTCACTGTAATGGACATAGTTTGCTTTGGAAGGCATGTGAGCCATGATCCTTTATTAGATAAATACCACCTCATTTTTGTATTTTTGAGATTCTTTTCACATTGCAGCAAGCATGTGTGATAAAGCAAGCAGAGCCCCTTAGCCTTTCCTCCAAGCAGAGACTGGAATAATTTGGAAGCTAAGYAGCTGCTGGGCATCATGGAATTCTTGTGTAGTGCTTTTCTGCATCGTTTTGCGTTACAGGAGAGCAAGCTACGGCCCTCCAAGTAGGTCATGCAGGAGGTAACCAGTCCACATTTTACTGAAAAGGCATTACACGGTGTTTTGGATATAGAAAACCACAAATAACGAAGGATGGACTTGACATCTGTACCTTGTTAAACTGTACTGCTGGCTGTGGAGCCCCTGCTTATTGCAGGGAGCTCTTATAGATAGTGCTGACATGAATATGAGACATGTGACAGTGTGCTTTGTAGATCTCTTGCTCTATGCCAGTGTGGCTGGAGTACAGACTAAGCTTGTGAAGTCATTTTTCAGGGGTGGCTTTTGATATGTCCTCTTTTGAGCATTTGACCAACTAAACAAAACCAATCCCTATATTCAAGTAGCTGGAAGTGTTTTACATGCAAGGCAACCAGGGCAGCTCTGCTGCTTCTTTCTTGGGTCTAGCTGGTAAGTGGATGCTTAAGTGGAGCAGAAATCTCCAGTGGGATCTCCTGCCCAGATCTGATACACCTTTTCTCAGTTGAACAGCTGCTCCCTACCTAACGTGACCGTCAGTAGAACTCCCCTATCTTTCTGTTCATTTCATTTGGACTTCGGCTTCTTCCAATTTTCTTTAGCATATTCTCTGCTTGATTTCCGATTCAGCTGTCTGCTGCCAAACTCCATTGTGTTGTAGAGGGCTGTTTGACCATTGCTGCCGGGATCAGGCTATCTTTGTGTCACAGGCGGCTTCTTTCTTTTTCTCTCTTATTTTCAGAACAATGAACTTAATACCAATTAAACTTTCTGGTATTTCACGTGAACTGAGGTATGGAATTCATTCTGTTTCTGCACAAAATGATGGAATGATTTTAAAATGCTGTATATTCCTCCTTTGGGACATTCAGTACCTAGAAATACGCTCGGAAATAGAGTACATTTACTGCAACTATTATTTATCAGTCTCCTTTGGCTGACATCCAAATAAAAATTTCTTAATAGTGAAGCAAAGTGTGGGTGTAGAAGGGTGTTTTTATAGCAAGGGTTCTGACTGTCAGTAGGTGGGTAGAACAACTAATATATTTAAATTAGACTTGTGAGAACCTTGCAGTTTTTTATCAGCTGAAGTATATAAAACTCGGCGTCTGGACAGCGAAGCCTCGGTGATGGTGTTAGTCAAGGTCTAGCGAGGTGTATGTACTGCCTGTCAGCTCCGCTGCAGCATTGCCGTAACTCAGCCCACTTGTGACGTGCTGCTCGCTCAACCCACCAGGAAACTCCAGTCGTTTGTAGCTTTCTGGCTTGTAACGATCACAGGTATCCTTATCTTTTTCAACAGTGCTGAGACAGGCTATACAGGAGCCAATGTTACTTTTTAGCCTGGCAATACAAAAATAGCTATTAGAAGGTTGTTTACAATAGTAAAAAGTAGGATTCATTTGGRCAATCTGAGACCCTGCAGCGTGCACAAAGAGGCTGTTGAAAAGAGCTCTTCACTGTCTCAGCTTCAGCTCTCATCCATGCTTCTGCCAGAGAAAGGTGGAAACGTTACTAGGAGGGTATCTTAAAAATTTCCAGTTCAGCTTTCTATTTATATAAAAACCAAAGTCCCCAACCTGTTGTCTTCGTCCCCAGCTGGGTCTCTAAACAAAGTGCTTTTTACACCTGCTGAACTGAAGCGCGGTGGTAAGTGTGCAGTAATACTCTAACCTCTGGCTTTCAGCTTCATCTGCAGCGCTGTGGGATAACAACTGATGGCCCTTTCCAGCCAGGTGGCAGACACAGCAATAGTCTTGGAAATACTAGTTTTAATGTTCAGAGAAAAAATGTGTCTCTTTGATGCTTGTATTTTCAAGTTTCTCTTTATCATTTAAAAAAACAACAAAAAAAAACAAAACAAAAAAAACCAAAAGCTCTCCACGTCTCCACTCTATCTTTCACATTGTTGGGAGAGCACAGTGGGGGCATTGCTACATGATTTGCATTTAAATAGTGCAAATTAAGTGCCATGCATTTAATTACTTTTAAATTTTTTCTCTTGAGGATAATTTTGGTGTGTGGCACAGATAGCAGTAACAGCTCACCTATCCTAGAGGTGATGAATACCAACTCTATTCTGCAGATGTAAATGTTACATTCAAACTTGCATATTATTACGACGACTATTTGGTGATAATGATAACCTTATCTAAAGCATGAACAGATTTCTCAGCACATTCCCCATCATTTTCTGAAGTCTTTAATACCAACAGACTGGATTCCTAGCCTGATGTGTTTCTATGCTGGTAGGTATTTACTTTTATTTAACATTTACTTAGTGCTCCTCTGTTTTGTTTTCCCAGGGAAAGCATATATTTGAACATCCTTACAAATCCTCTTTCACTAGTCCTGTCTACAGTCTGGACTCCAAGAATTTGAGGAAGAATCCAGGTCGCTTTTTCCAGCTAAAGGCTGGGGATTTAAAATCTCTGGAATGAGATTTGTGCTTTACTGTTTTACATAAAATCAGTCATACAGTTGGTTTCCTTCCTATGTACTTTGAGTAACACGAACAGTAATTCCATGTCTTGCTCCTAGAATTGCTCTTTTGAGTGTRTTGTATATATTTATGGTAAGCACACTGTGAAGCTTTCTATTACYCTTTGCAGTGTGATGTGAGAAAGATACTGTTGTTGTTTTTAAAATACATTTTTCATTTAATGGACTCTTGGAAAAGTATTGAAAAGCAGGGAAAGTCAGGGAAAGCAGCAGAGGCTTCTCTGCGGGTGAAGAGACAAGGCAAGGGAAGCAGACTGTACAGAACACCAGAGATGAATGGCAAGTATCATTTGTCACTGTTTTGTGTAAAAGTAGGTCGGGTAGTTCCTCCTCCMCATTCCCACCCATTTGAACAGGCAGTCAACTTTATTTTCATTTATAACAGGATTTTGCCCATCGTCAATGCCTCAAAAGCCCTGCAGAGTTCCTGTTTCAAGTTGTTCAAACTTAAAAAGTATCTTTGACTTCATCTATAGAGRTTCTTGATACTAAACTGCCCCAGCAAGCAAGTCACTGAGATAATTGTTTAATTCCAAAATCTTTGGGCCGTTTCAGTTGTTGCATGGCAGCCTAGCTCCTAAGTAACAGAGTTAACAAGCACCTCAGCTAGGGTTTTGGCTTCCTTTTCTATTCGGTGTCTTGTATCAAACACTCCATCCACTGAAGAATTAATTTTCTTCTGATAYAAAACGATTCTTGTCTAATGTGTAGAAAAGTTCAGTGAAAAGCAAAACCCTCTRCTTTATCTGAGTCTGGATGCCATATGTTGCGTATCTATCTGTGGCATGAGTTTCAGGAAGTTTCTGCCCTGGGCGAGGCTTTGCATTCCACTCTGTGGAGTGTCGCCCTGTGTAAGACGACTACAAATCCTCTGTTAACGTCTGCTGGAATCTGTCGCCTATTTGTTGATTTTCATCACTCTTGAAAGAAGCGTGTTTAGAAACATTGCTTTGAAAGTTTCCTTTGGAATGTGATTTGGTTATGTCTTTCATTCCATAATGTGTAATAGATCTGTAAGATGCATCAGGAACAATTCCAGTGCAGATGTGAAATTGGAGTTTCCYTGACTCCGGTCAGTGGAGTGCGATATCAGGTTGGCTATTCCATTGCAGTTTCTGTCCTTTTTAATGACCAATACTAGCACTAGCTCTCTTATCCATGTAATCACTTTTGTCTCCAYGCTACAGTCCCTCCTGAAGACCCAAGATGTGAATTTGACTGATGAATAGCAGGTGATGTTTTTCAAGGAGGTAGATAGTTTAGAGTCTTAACACCCCAAGGCAGAAATGCAACCTGGCACCTTCCTGGGTTGCAGGAGCTTTTGAAGGTTGCTCTGGATCACGGAAACCAACCCTGGGAGCACTTCTCCTGGGATTGCTAGATGAGAACTTACTCAAAGCATACTGTCTTCATTTTCACCGTGCCTGCCTTTGCTTACTGCTTAGGGATGTTTGGCGTACTTGTGCATGTATCTGAAATGCAAATATTCCCGTGGGAATTGGAAGATCTTTGCTGCCTTTTGCAGTGTTGGAGCGGCAGAAAGAGCAGACTCTGAAGCAGGTGCTGATCTCCCTGGGCTTAGTCTTTCTGAGACCTGTGTCACCTAGACTTCTGTGGAGAAGAATGTGAGCTGAGCTCTCCAGTGGGTCTGGGTTATAGTTACAGACAAGGAAATGGGTTTTGTTGTTCCATGTTAGATAAATCCCATGAGCTGCAGGAATCTCATTACCCAAGGAGGGGGAGGACTAGTAGAATCCCAAGAGTATTGGGTATTTATAGAGGAGATGTTTCTGCATGAGTTGCTCATAAGGATACATTTTCTGATGTGTTAGTTACAACATTAAAACTGCAAAGTTTGATGTCTGGATAACTTATTCATAGCATTAATTAGCTATTAATTTGATCCTGCAGAGTTTTCATGCTTATTTATGTATGAATTATATGTGGGAATTTTTTCTTGAGGCATTAATTTTCAGTAAATATCAGCAAGCCACACTCTTACTGATGCACTTTTATAGTATCTTTTTCAATTATAACCGTACCAATGTCTACCTTAATATTAATTCTCCTACAGATCAAGARATAAGAAAGCAGGATACAAAATACTGTGATGCTGTTGATAACCAAAGCAGTAAAACAAATGTGCTACAAGTGTGGTAGCGCAAATGGACCATAGAAAAATCTCTTATGAATGGGCAATGGGGCAAGAAAGGTGTGAAGGATTTTTTTTTTTTTTTTTTTTTTTTTTTTAAGTCTGCAAGTGTTCCTTATGTATTTTAGCTCTCTATTTCTAAGACGTAATGAGGGACTAAGAAAGCTCCAGATAAGACCATTTTTAGTACATTTCTGTCACCCTCAAGCTTAATAAGTAATGTTCCACTTTAATAGATGTACTTGGAGGTGGAGCTGCTATCGTTTATTGTTATAACTCCTGAAAGGTATCACAGAGAATTTGAATTCTAATTTTGGTTTCATAAAGACTTTACATTAAAATTCACATTTGGGCTTTTGATGCGAAAGGATTAGTATGACTGGAGATGGAAAAACAGCATGTAGAATTCTCTCTTCCATATATCCTGTGGTACCGTATTTTAATATCCACTTTACCTGCCTTGTATCAACCGTTGCTAGAGGTGAGGCTGTGTGTTAGGATTTGGGGAAAGGATTCATTTATCTGTGCATTTCATTTGTGTTCTTAATTGAAAGTTAATGTGCTGTTACAGCAACCAGCTCACAATTAAGTGTCTTCAAATTTTGAGAGGTCTCTGAGCAAATGTGGGTTTTTTTTTCCTAGTCATCCAATTAACATACCAGCCTGCCTGGGTGATGGGGGAACATGGGAGGGGACCACAATTGATTTGTTAATTACTTGGAGATTGGCAATCCCTCTAGTTAGTTAAAAGGAAAAATTGGCTGCACGATCCTGATAGCAGAAGATAACGCTTGTGTCCTGAGCTTTTGAGAGCTAACCTTACATGGTTTTGTGAAATTCAAAGACCCTGAAAGCTGAAAGGTTGGCTGTGGTGTTGTCGAAATTAGTGCATTTCAGCTTTGAAAAAACTTTCAATATAGGTATTGCCAGCAAGCACTATTAAAAATCATTTTGTCACTTCATTCCCCACAAAAAAATAAAAATTAAAAAAAAAGAGAGAAGGGGGAAAAAAAAAAAACAGCATTTGGAAAATTGACTTGAATTTTATTTACTGGGTAATGGTAGGTTGATGCTTATGCAAGGCTGGGGTTTCAGTATGTAGTGTGCAAGCTCGCTGGGCAAGTGAGGCTAAGTTCATAGCTCCCCTCTTACAATTTCTGCAGTCATTGATATGTGCAACTTTAACAACTCTGAGTAGCCTTTCACTGCTCTCTCGCATCTTCTACCTGTGCCATTCTCTTGTGCAATGTTTTGAGAAATTTAAAGCCATATAAACATACTGACTGTTGTCTTTTACTTTCTAAATGTGACTGATCCAGGCTTTGTGCTGAATCTGCTGTACACAGTGTGAAAGGTGGGCTTTAAATGTCAAAACATGGGATTTAAACTGGGTGGCAGTAACTTGCAGTCGGAAAGCTGGGGATACAGAACAGATTTGGAGAACCTTTGAGCAGTCAAGGAGACAGCGGTTGTACATGGTGACTCCCACCTGACTTCTTTGGAGCAGATGGGGGCCAAAGAAAGTGAAGAACAATTATATATACAGATTGATTAAATAAAATATAGCTTATTGCACACCTGTTTTTGCTCTTTTTCGTTTTTCAATTTCTGTGGCCATGAATACTGCTGAGCAGTCTTGTGATTTTGCATGTTTTTATTAAGGTGGTGAAAGTATTTTTCAGATTAAAAGTTCTGGCTTTGAAATTAAATTTTTTGTTTGCGTATTGTTTGCTCTGAAAACTCCTGTCCAGTTTAAGGTTTATCACTGGACTCGCCAGCAACTCAGAAAAATGTGTTAGTAGGCACCTCTGTGACTGTGTTCCCCTTTTTGTTCAGATTCAGGGAGCTGCAGATGTGCATTGCCCATATTTTACTGAGATTTAATAGGTTTGTCAGACTACTTTGCCCCCAAATTGTTCATCCAAGGTAACGAGTTCTTAATAATTGTAGTATAAATCGACGCACCTTCAACTTTATGGTAAAGGTTAGAGGCTTAAATTTTCTTTTAAATCTCTCCTGTTAGGAATGTAAGTTCAGATGGAGCAGAAGCACGCAGAAGACTAAGAGAGTGTGATGGCTTGGTGGATGCCCTCCTTCATGCTCTACAGTCTGCAGTTGGCAAGAAGGATACAGACAATAAGGTGAACTTGAGTGTTAAAACTTAATGGATGTTTCCATTAATTTAGGCTGAAGTGTTGCACTGGGATCTGACTTTGGTTTGCTAGTATCAGAAGGGGATTATGCTTGCCTCAGAAAATATAGTAATTATCTTCCTCTCATCTCTATCATGATATCCATGGTACTACTGATGGGGTATCAGCATGATGCTGCTATGCTACCTTGTGTGGCTGATGAGGTGAGCAAAGGCAAGTGGTTGTGATAGGTGGGGAGAGTGGTCCTTTATTGTTGTCAGTGACATTGTTGCTATTGTTCTGCATTACTTAATTGACATTTGTAAGTGCAGTCTCCAAATCAGAATCGAGTCCCATTGTATTGTGCTTTGCACAATACCAGCAAAGGAGTCGGTTCCCATTTTAAAGACTTTATTCAGCACCATCTCTGAAGACTGTAGTGCTTAGACATTAAGATACGTCTTCAGACCTGCAGCACTTTCGTTGTGGCTTTTTTTTTAGGTGCAGATTTTGATTAATCTGTTTTTATCATCATCTCATCCTGTGGTGCTTAAAAGCATATTTATATGCATAAGGAATATCATAAGTTTAACCTGTTTAAAAAAGAAAGAGCATACTATTGCTTTATAACACCAATAAGGCTTGTAAAGCATTGTTATTTTATTCTTTTTGAGTCCCGCCATGTGATGGACTGTACAAGGGAATTACAAAGCCCTGTCGCTTAATCAGATAAGTTTGGAAGTGGATTTTGTAACCACCTGGTGGTTTCAATTGCAACTTACAGAGCATTGCTCTTGTCAGAACCTGATGTGCTGTGGATTAGCTATTACTACAGGACAACATGTGTTCTCACTGAAATCGTCACAAGGCCTAGGTTTTGACCCAGAGAACATTTAATAAAATGGGCCCCTTGGGGATTGTAAAGGTTGGAAGAATGAGAGAGAGGCTTGTATTAAAATAAGATCCTTATATGATCATTTTCTGCTGTGTGTTTGATCTTTCAGTGAATTGTATTCTTTATGTAAGATCAGGTGGTATTTTGATTAGAGAGTTTTCATTTTGAATGGGTACTATTTATGAAGCGCTTCACTTCTGGAAGAATAAAATTGGTTTTAGAACAAGAGCGAACCTTAATTTAAGGGGTCTTGACTAAATCTTCCTTGAAAGCTACATTCTTTTCCTGGAGCAGGTGGGCTTTTTTTAAATTCCCCCAAACCCKCCACTGTATGATAGAATGATTTGCAAATAAGAGGGTGCAATACTTATTATAACATACATTTCTCTGTAACAGTCTGTGGAGAACTGTGTGTGCATCATGCGGAACCTTTCCTATCATGTCCACAAAGAGGTCCCTGGAGCTGATAAGTACCAAGAACTAGATGCCAGTCAGACTACAAGCACGGGAGGCTCGCAGAAGAAGAAGAAAGATGATGCTGGTTGTTTTGGTGGAAAAAAAGCTAAAGGTATGTGTTGCAGAGAGCTCAGAACTGGAAATGGTTTTGGGGGTAACTTTTGCTGTGTAGGCCTGCTCTTGCAAGCACATTCATCATGCTGGTTTAGAATGATGCAGTTTATGGAGGTATGTTTTTGTAGTGTTGTGGCATGTGTTCGTTCCCTTGTTGCATTACAAACAGATATTTGGGAATTTTTTCCACGATTGCTTGTAATTTTGTTTGGCTTTAAATAGGAATGGTGCATGCTGACAGATGACACTCTGCTGTTGGACAAAGGTGGATGTGCTCTGCCTCTCCTCTGCATTGCTGTGTTCTTGCATCTGTCAAATCTATGCTTAGTCCACTTGCTTGGCTGTATAGCATGTGTCACGGCCTCTGGAAGCTAGGCCAGCATGCGTTCATCCCCGTGCATGGTAGTCCTGTCTGTACGTCTTCCATGCCTCCAGTCTCTCACATTTGAAAACAAACTAAAAGCCTACCCTCCCACTCACAACCAAGACATACAACCTCCCAATTCTGTCACTCTTTCAGTAATTTAAATTGCAAACATGATTTTGTAGCTTTTAATTGTCAGTCACTTTTAGACCTGTTCTCTCCTCTGGGGCATGAGTGTTGCAAATGAGTTTCATTACAAGAGAGGATTAATAGTCTCAGTAACTCCTCTTCCATCTTTCCTTTAGAAAGAGACACTCAAATTATATCCGTTTTCTTTGTTGTTTTAGAGAAATGACTATTCTAGACTGAATTCAGAGATAATTAACTCCATTTTCTGTCTAGACTCCATTCTCCTCATTCATGTGTACTCACATCCTGGCTTACTATTTATAGCCAGGTCTAAGGAAGGTTTTAGTCCTGAAGAGCTGATATGGAATTGTTTGAACTTGACAGACTCTGTGCTGCCCGTTACTCTTCCTTTGGTCTGACCTGTACATGTTATTAAAATGTTACGTGTTTCCATATGTGTTAGGGAAGTCATCACAGTGTGAACTTGCTTTTGCAGACTAGTCTGTCATCATCTAGATTTAAACTGTGTTTAAAAAAAAAAAAAAAAAAAAATTGATGGGAATCTTTTAATGACTGGGGGGAAGAACTGAAGAAAGAATTTTACCTGGCTGGCCAGCCTGTTCTCACAGTGAATGACTAAAACTTCAGTGTGATATCCTTTGGTAACCTTGAACATGTGCTGACTCGAGCCTGTTCCCTGCCACTTGCAGTCCCTGTTGTTTTGCTGCTTGAGAGCAACACAGTCAGTGAAAACATTTTTAGACATAAAAGCTGTGAGTGTGCGCTGTGGGAGGAGGGGAGCGTGCTGATTGAGAACTGTCATCATCCTCTTGGTGACAGTGAAAAGAGAGCGCTCTCAGGTGGCTGTCCTTTGTCAAGTGTCTGCCTGTTTCCTCTGGGGCCGACCTGTATATGCCTTCTGTGTCTGTACGCCCTGATCGTTTCTGTTTATCAGCCGAAGCATCTGATCATGTCTGTTTGGACAAATTGGTCTCGAAATCATCTGACACTGAGGATGAACCCACGGATTTCAGCGAGCAGTGCAGGCGCTCGGTGACACTTGGCTTTCGCTCTGTGTGTTCAGCAGGAAGTGACAATTTCCAAAGTATATTTTAACATATTTTTCCCCCTTTTTGCAGTGCTCTTCTTAAAGTGTGCTGTTCTCTAGAGGGAAATCAACTGGAAGTAATGCTGAGCTTGCAGCTGGTAGCATGTAGATCAGAAGCGTAGAGGGGGATAGGCAACTCTTGTGTTTAAAAAATAAAAATTAAAATCCATCAATAAATGTGCTTTTAAAATCGTAAAGAGGCGCTTCCTTTTCTCACTATTAAACTTGTGTGAATACCTGGTCTGAACCTGCCGTAATTTTCTCAGTCTAGGACTTTAAAATAGACCAATTCTCTCCCCCTCTTGTTCACTTAATCTTGCAGTGTTTCCATGTTTATTTTATTTTATTTCATGGTCATTGATCATAGCATTTCAAACACCTCTGCAAAGGGCTAGTCATCCTTCTGTCCCCTCAGTTCTGTGAGCACCCTTTTATTTAATGAAAAGAGGAAGGAAAAAAAAAACTGTGCAGAGAAAGATTGGTTTTTTTCAGCAGGAACAAAAGTGAGAAAGTGGAATACCTTGTTTTGGTTTGGTTTTTTAATTGATGAAAGTTCTGTAGTATTCTTGTAATACTCAGGTTTTGAACCTATTCTGTGAAATTCTGCCTCTTTGTGACTGTTCCTTTGTATTTTCTTCCTTCCTGTAAATTTTTGTTTTTCTTTTGCTGCTTTTCTGGTAATTAGAGGAGTGGTTCAATCAAGGTGAGTCTTTGCAATACTTTCTTTTCATCATCACCATAATATGCTTTGTTCAGCTTTTACATGCAAGGCTAAGAGCTGAGATCAAGGTCTTGTTCATTCACCTTCTCCTCTGCTCGCCCAGTGCATCCTCCTGTTCATTTCAGTAGGCATGGAAATCCTCTAATTGAGTAAGCATTTGCAGTTTGATCTTCCCACACTGAGAATAGAAAAGACAAGGTTTTATTCATTCCTGGTGTATGTCCGGTAAGGGAATTGATTTGCAACTGGCCTGATAACCCCATGAGAGAGGGAACACCTAAGTGTGCAAGTTGCCTCACCAACCCTGTCATATCAAAGCACAGCTTAGCTAGCTGGTCTGGGTAGCAGTAGCCAGGAAGACTCAGCAGCTTGGATGTGTATTCTCAGGGATCCTTGGTATTTTGTCTGCTTGGGCACGCATGCCTGGGCTGCTGCATCTTTATTACTGGCACTTGGACTAGCTAGATGAAGCTACCCCCAGTAGATGTCTCGGGGGATGTGCCCTTTAGTTTCTCATCCCAGCACAACAAGTAAAATTGCAATTGGAATACACAAGGCTGAGGCTAAAGTTTGCCTCCCTCACTTCTCGGCTGGGAAGTTGTTAGGCTGTGAGTGCCCTGGAGACTTCCACTGTGTTACTGAGACTGATTCGGGGGTAAAGGCAGGGTCATTTTCAGTTTGTGACACTTGCTTCAGATCAATGGGTTCTGGAGGGTTGAGCCAAAGGAGAAATATTGGGGCGGGGGGGAGAAAAAAAACCTAATTGCTCCACTCGACAAACGGTGCTCAGTAGTGTTCTGCAAGACACTGCTTTCAGACTATGACTGGTAAGCCTGTGGAGGATGGGCGTGTTGGCAAGACAGAGCTCAGCCCTTGCTTTCTGTCGCTCCGCTGCAGTCCGGTTCAGTGGGTGTATTAACAAGCACAGTATTGACTGTTGGGGGTGGCAGGGCGAGGGGGGGGTTGTTATGAAGAATCTCTTTCCCTTCAACTTTTTTTTTTTAACCAGAAAGAAAGTGTTTGGGAATTAATCCTTCAGCAAAAATGGTCTAGCTGAATAGCTGTTTTGATTATCCGATAAAGCAAAATGACATTTGAGGAAGATCAACAACAACATTAGTGGTTAATAACGCTGGGTCACACTTCAAAGTCCATACTGAGTTTCTGACAGATTGAAAATGCCGAAGGTCATGTTTTGGTTGTTTCTTACATAATGAAAAGTAGTTGGGGGAGGGAGGGAAAGAATTTTAATCCCACTGTTTCAGAGACTGTAAATTGCATCTTGCACAAGCAAGTCTCATGTCAGGCAGTTTTCCCAAACCAGAGTGCTGTGCCAGTTCCTACAGCCAGGTCTCATAAAACAGACATGTCAGCAGGCATGTTCAAAGCTGTCTGTCTCTTGGCAAAGTTTGGAGCTATGCTTCTGATCCAACAGCATCGTCTTTTCTCTGGCATACCTCGGGCTAGAAAATTTGGAGAGCAGGGGGATGTATAGAAGGGCAGAAATTGAAATGTGCAAAACCAGGATCTTAAACTTCTTTTCTACTGCTAGTGTGGTCATTTCAGCATCCCTGTGCACTAGCATCACTGACAGGCTTGAGTGGCAGAGGAGGGTGTTCAGAGCTACAGAAGCTGGCAGTGAAGCTGGTTTTCTCATGATACCTGTCAGGGCAGGGGATAGCTGAGAGCTTTGTAATTGGTAGGCTCTTGAACTTGCTAAATTTGGTCACCTTTTTAGAAACTTGAAACCAATATTTGTGGGTCCTGTGAAAATCAAATGGGAAAAATACCAGCCGGGCTGCAGATTGAAACCTTTGCCTTTTAGATGGATTTCTTTTGGAGTCTCCTTACAGCTTGGTCACCTTCTCTCTATAGGAAAGCCCTGGAAAATGTAGGTGCTTCGGGTATTTCTGAACCTGGCTCTTGCTCAGTTTGATTAAGCTAGTAACTTGTAGAGTTGAAGTCCCCTTGGTCAGAGCTCTGTGTTCTGAATTGCTTCCATCGGTAAACAGCTGGCAGCTTCTGGTTTGAACAGACGTGGTTTTGCCTGCGAGGTGGGTTAGTTTCTCAGAGGGCTGAGAGACAAACTAGCAAAGTCGTCATAGAAGACAGCCAGTATTTGCAGTCTGGCTCAGAAATTGAGAGACAGCAACTGAAGATCACAGAGCACAGGTGGAGTGTGCTGTCTTAATGAAAGATGGTTTAATAAATAGGCAGCTGCTTCTGCATTGCTAGCTCAAAAGATGTAGCAGCCAACACTTCTCTCCTGGACAATCTCTTCCTTCAAAAGTTGTGCACAAATACATAGTGCTTACTAAACAGTGCACTAGAAAGAAGGGAACTCTTACTGTGCCATCTCAGTTCTGCAGGGCTAATAGAAGTACCAAACCCCAACCTTTAAATTATAGAGAGAACTTCTGAAATGAGTAGTTGTGTTGAATAAGGTCTGGCTCTCCAAGTAAATGTTCTGAGGTTTAAACTAGCTAATGCCAGAGACATGAAATTTGAGGTCATGTGAAAAAACAGTTTGTCCTGCTTGTAGATAAGATGGAATCACGTTTATTGGTCTGCCTTAAGTCTGTAATCTTTCCTAAACACTGACTTCCTTCCTTCAATGCTTTTTTTTCTCCCTCTGCCCTGCTTTTTCCTGTCAATGCTCTAAGGGTCAACAAGGGTTTGCAGCCAGTAACTGGGTTCAGCTGCYGTTATGAAATGTCCTTTGGTGATGCACAGCATTTTTTCTTTCTGGTATTTGGTTCCCCAAGCAATGTRTTTTCGGTGCTTTCATGGAGCGAAAACTTGATGGAGGGCTGCAAAGTGCAGCTAATTCCTGTCCCTTCCTTTAGAAAAGATACCTTTCGAAGGAGTGGCATGGTACCTGGCTGCATGACCTTTTGGCAGCTTGGATGAGCTTTTTCATACTCTGTATAATTAAGCAAAGTACTTCAGATGAACAGAATTTCTAGATGCGTGTTTTGTTTTGCACAGTAGTTAAAGCTGGCTGGTATCCTGTGTTGGCATTTCAAAACAAAAGCGTGTGGTATTTCCAAAGAAAGGGAGGGGATGGAACACTATTTTGAGGGTGTTTTGTTTTGTTTTGTTTTCCTCTTGATGTTATTTCTAAATATTCATATTGGTATTTAAAAGCTCTATTTCTTCTCTATATAGTACTGCATATGTTTATCCTTTTGTCAAGAGGAAAGGTAGAGTGGCCCATTGAATTCACTGTGCAGAAGCTGTACCAGCTCCCTGCTGTAACAGGGCAGGGATTGGCCTTTCCCATTTCATGACCTATTCCTAGTCAAGAGTCAGACTAATTTCCACCTTACATTTTTCAAGGACCGTTTTCCTGTTTGCTTTTAAGCATCCTGACTAGTGGAGCTTTCAGTCTTTCCTGTAAACCTCCGTTAGCAGCCTGTTCAGTAGCCACCTCTGGCAGCTTAAATTGTGTCGTTCTGCATTTATCCCATTGCACCTGCCTCCCCTGCTCTTGAGGGAGAGGGACTAAATAACTTGATTTTCCCCCTCAAAATAATTTTGTACACTGCTGTCCTCAGAAGCCATGCAGATTCCTGCACTTCAAAATCTCTCTCTCTGCTGTCCATACTTCTCTGATGGCAAGGTGCCTGCTTATCCCACGGCATCCATGCGGGCTTCCCCAAGGCAGTGTGTTTCCTCTGGGGAGAGAGGAGGGGATGAAGATTAACCCTTCCCTCCCCAGCTGTTTACATAACCTTGAATTCCTAACCTAACTAAAACTAAAGTCCAGGTTTTGTTCTGCTTTCTATGAAGGACTGTATAAATTAAAGCTGATGTCATGGTTTGAAACTGTCTCTTAGCAAAAGTATGGAATTGTTTCCATTAGTTTCTAATAAATAGTCAAAATGGCACTTTATTGATTGAAGGGCAATTCAAGGTTAAGTTGTTGGCTGCTGTCTGTACAATATATTAAATCTAGGCCTTCCTGCCTGATAGTCGCAATAAGAATAGAGGCTGCAAAGCAAGCCTGTTGTATATTGCTCTGCTGCTCAGTTTCTGCTTCAGCTAAGCTTCAGATCAAAATTCCTCTGTGCAAATAACAAGTAAATACTGGGCTTCTGAGGGGGGGGCATAGCTTTGCCAAGAGGGGAAATGGCACAATTTTCCAAAATTTTAAGCACTCTTAAGACCCACTGAAATGCTTGTGCTAAAGCATGTTTGTGAATCAACCTGAAAGTAGAACGGATTTTTTTGTCCCTAAGTTGCTCATGCTAAAACCACAGCTATGCAGCTGAATTGCAAGATACGTACAAATATGGATAATAGTCTGTGATTTATATTCTGGGTCTGTATCTTCTCTCATCTTGTAGATGCACATGACAGTAACTTACCTGTCGGTATGCTGACAGTCTTTTCCATCTGTTGTCTTATTTTTTTTTGCACAGGAAAGAAGAATGGAGAATTGGACAGGAATTTTGATACACTTGATTTGCCTAAGCGGTCTGAAGCAGCAAAAGGTAATGCTAATATTTGTGCTTTTGGAAATAACAAGTAGCCTGGGAGCTGGAGGCTCTTAAAGGAACTTGAGATGTGAGCATGTAATAGAAAATAACAGAAATAATAGATGTGTCAGTGCTTGTTGTTATCTAGTATTCAATACTGCAATGCTTCAATAACCAGCTTTTATATAAAGCTGCTAAATGGGTGGAATATTGTAGAAGCCCATCTGATTTGGTGTTAGGTGATTGTAACTCCGTAAAGGGGTGAGTGCATGCTCTCTTCCTTTACAACTCCATTTGCAAATTGCCTGCACTAGACGTGAATGTAAGGAGTTATGAAATGCATTAGGTGAGTGTACTTACCACTAACCTTTTCCCTTCCCTGACACCTCTGTATTTCTTCAGTGTTCCGATGAAATGGAGAGTGAGGGCAAGGGATGAGTTCAATTTTTGGCCTTTACTGATAGTCAGTCTTCTCCTGAATGCAGTATTCCTCCCTGTCTGTAGGGAGTAGTACCTGTAGTTTTCCAAAATCGGGAGGTTCACAGAAAAATTCTTCTGCATTGCGCTTTTGTATTTCAGCTCTGGCAGAGGTGAAATCTTTCACAAACAATCTGCGTTCCCTTCCTGCATGCATGGTGCTCTCTTTAATTGGAGATTAGGAGATGATTTGGGATCCTGTCAGACTTCTTACAGCATTGGACGGGGTTTTGAGACTTGCACAGGTTTTCATTTGAAGTGTGTGCAATGTCATTGTAAAGATTCAGCCATTGTCATGGCAACTGCTGCGGTGCCACCCTGTCAACCTAGCCTTGCAGGAAAAGCTCTCCCATAGCACCCTCACCTTAATGATCTGTGAATACCCAGAACTACCTGAGTATTCTTCAGAAGGAAAATCTTAAACTCTTCCTGCATCACTTGTACAATTTCAGAGAGTATAAAGAGTCAGCGTGACTCAATGGAGAGATCCTTGGACTTTGAGATACCTGAATTATGCTACTTTAGTGACATAGATCGAATCAACTAATTTGTGCTTCAGTTTCTTTACTGTAAACTGAGGGCAGCAACAGAGGCCATATCTAACATCCTTAGAGATGTGCTGATAGTAATGGTATAGTAATTACACATGTAAAGTGCTACACTCTCACTTAAATTCATGGGCAGTGAAGCTCTGATTGACGATATGCAAATGAATCCTAATATATAGATGGATCTAATCTATTTACAGACACCCTTTACAATGGATACAGTTTCTAGGCTAATGTCTAAACACTGATTTTCATTTGGTGCATTATTGCACAAGATACTAATGCAGCTCTTAGAAGGTATCCTATTCGGAGAGCTGCAGGAAACCTCACCTAACCAACCTTCGCTTTAAAGCCATCAGTTCAGGGCTGGGTGTTGGTTACATTGCAGAACAAGGAGACTTCTTAAGGATGCAGAAAAAGACAGGAACGCAAAATATAGCAAGGGCTTCAGCACTTTCATTCCTTTCCAAATGTGATTGGAGTGTAGGTGCCACTAAAAGGAAGAGGTGGAAATCAAGGATTTCTGCAAAGAAATGGATCTTGCATAACTTTCTTTAAAATAAGATAAAAGTCTTTCATGTGGCTCTGCTAATGGTAGAAGTGTTGTGGTGTATCTGACGGGAGACGTATCTGTCTCTCTGAGCTTACGTAGCTCGTTGTCATATTCAGTTGCTAGAAATCACACACTCTTGAAGAGGTTTTGTTTGATAATTTCGAGATACTCCCATTTAATCTAAGCAGAATAGATTTTAGTCTGATGTGGTGGGTTGACCCTGGCTGGACACCAGGTGCGCACCAAAGCCGCTCTATCACTCCCCTTCCGCAACTGGACAGGGGAGAGAAAATATAACGAAAGGCTTGTGGGTCGAGATGCAGACAGGGAGAGATCATTCACCAGTTACCGTCATGGGCAAAACAGACTTGACTCGGGGAAAATTAATTTAATTTTGTACCAATCAAATCAGAGTAGGATAATGAGAAATAAAAATTAAATCTTAAAACACCTTCCCCCCACCCTTCCCTTCTTCCCAGGCTCAACTTCACTCCCGATTTTCCCTACCTCCTCCCTGCCAGCGGTGCGGGGGGACGGGGAACAGGGGTTACGGTCAGTTCATCACACACTGTCTCTGCCGCTCCTTCCTCCTCAGGGGGAGGACTCCTCACACTCTTCCCCTGCTCCAGCGTGGGGTCCCTCCCACAGGAGACAGTCCTCCACGAACTTCTCCAACGTGAGTCCTTCCCACAGGCTGCAGTTATTCACGAACTGCTCCAGCGTGGGTCCTTCCCACGGGGTGCAGTCCTTCAGGAGCAGACTGCTCCAGCGTGGGTCCCCCACAGGGTCACAAGTCCTGCCAGCAAACCTGTTCCAGCGTGGGCTTCTCTCTCCACGGGTCCGCAGGTYCTGCCAGGAGCCTGCTCCAGCACGGGCTTCCCACRGGGTCACAGCCTCCTTCGGGCGCATCCACCTGCTCTGGTGTGGGGTCCTTCAGGGGCTGYGGGTGGATATCTGCTCCACCGTTAACCTCCACGGGCTGCAGGGGGACAGCCTGCCTCACCATGGTCTTCCCCGTGGGCTGCAGGGGAATCTCTGCTCCAGTGCCTGGAGCACCACCTCCCCCTCCTTCTTCACCAACCCTGGTGTCTGCAGAGTTGTCTTTCCAACATTCTGCTGCCTCACCCAGTAGGCTGGGGGTGGGCAAGATCTTGGGAGGGGACATAGCCAGGACAGCTGATCCAAAGTGACCAAAGGGATATTCCATAGCATATGACGTCTGCTCAGCAATAAAAGCTAAGAGAAAGGAGGCGGGGTGGGGGGCATTCGTTATTACGACGTTTGTATTCCAGAGCAACCGCTATGCGTACTGAAGCCCTACTTCCCGGGAAGTGGYTGGRCATCACCTGCTGATGGGAAGTAGAGAATAAATCTTTTGTTTTCCTTTGCTTCCGTGTACGGCCTTTGCTTTTGCTTTATTAAACTGCCTTTATCTTGACCCACTAGGGTTTTTTCCATCTTATTTTCTCCCCCCATGTCCTGCTGAGGAGAGGAGTGCTTGGTGGGCACCTGGTGTCCAGCCAAGGTCAGCCCACTACATCTGACTACATATCTCATGCTAGATTAGGTCAGGAGATTAATCCCACAGTATTTTGAAAGAAGCCCTTTGACATGGAAAAAGGCATGAGAAACTATTCATTTGTGTGCTAAGAGTACAAAATAAATTCAGTGATACATTTTTGTTCACTTTTTTACTAGTAGTTTCCTGCTAAGCATCTAGTTTACATGAGAGTTCCTGGATATTGAAGGTTCTAACAAGATTGCTAGGACTTTGAATTGTTCAGTAAGATAAGACAAATAAAATCGCAGTTTTAAAACCCTTAAAAGCTCCGGTCAGATCTGTGCCATAGAGTATAATTGGCTCTGATGAGATCAGCTCTCAGCTGATGCAGAATCTTGTTACTAAGACTAAAAAATCATGCAAGTTTTAATGATCAAAAGCACTCAGTTTGAGTGACACAATGAAGTGCTATTTCAAAAATCAACAATTATAGATTAATCTCTTTCATGTATTATTAAAGCCATATTAAAGTGAGTTTTCAGCTGGAATCTTTGTGGGCAAATGAAACCGTAGTAGTAAGATTTGTTCATGCAATACAGCAAATTAACATTGTGGTAGTTTACAAATATTGGGATGCAGTGTTGTTAAGTTTCCTGTAATCTTATAGTCAACGTCCATGGTGCTTATCTGGTGTATCTGAACATGAGGTTTCAAGAACTTGACATCATGATTTCCCTATAAAATGTTCTTAGGTGTGATCACTGAGCTTAATTGATAGTGTGCTTATGATTGCTTGAAAAACCACCAGCTAGAAGCAGTGAACTAGTTCAGACCTATTTTCTATCATTCTGGAAACTTCACTTGGTCTCCAGATTACTTTAATTGCAGGAATCTCTGCCTATCCTGTAGCCGAACATCATAAAACCAGAAACTGTTGTAGTTTCTAGTTGGGGTGTGGGGGCGGGTGAGTGTCTGTGTGGGAGGCAGAGGTTTTCTCAGTCTTTGTTCAAGACAGCTTAGGAACACATTCATATCCTGAACAGTCCAAAGGGTCTTGTGAGTTATTACCTAATTTAAATGCTAGTAATATTTTTTTTTCCCTGGAATTTGTTTGCTCTGGAGAGGAATGAATGAATGAAGGCAATTCTTTTTTTCAAAATGATGAGCTAGAGTCTCCTTTTCTTCTGATTGCTCTTGGTGTTTTAACGGAAATCAGATTTTGCTGCAGCACAGCATTTGAGCAGCCCTGAAAACATTTCTAAGCCTKTAATAATTTTATGTGCTAGGCATTCTGGCAGGGGAAAGCTTTCCAGTTCAGGGTTGTTATCTGTGGTAAACTGGATAATGTCAGACAGGAGAACTTGCAGTGCTTTCAGAAGCTGTCTCATCTGATACTAAAAAATAAATATATATGCTCTGGCAGTGTCCAGAGTACCACTGTCCTCATGAGGAAAGATTGTGGAAGAGAAGCTTCTTGTTTCCTCTTTGGTGAAAGGAGAATATTTTTTTTTCTGACAGTTGGAGGGAAAGAGGATAATTTTTTTGGGTAGTGATAAGAGCTTGCATAGAGCCATATGAGAAGGGGACAGCACGGACAAGAAATTATGAATGCTGTCCTCGGGATCCTGCTAAATTTAGTACTTTCAAAAATTCCTGCTTCTCTGAGNGGGGGAGAAGTCGTGCTGAAATCCCTTCCCCAATATAAAGTAGGTCACTGATAGTGGTGTTGGCCGTCTCCTCTGCAGCRTGTTCTCTTCTGCACTGCCACAGTGCGAATGCTGATTTCTCCTGCGTGCACATTAAATACACAGCACAGTACAATTCCTTTGCTTTGTTTGCAGAGTCCTTATTTCTGAGCAGGAATAGTGACAGGAGGCTCGCGCATTGGGGGGGAAGATCAGGGTTAATCATATCTGTGCAGAGGAAAGCAGCATCTCAGATGGCAGGCTGTGCGATAAGGTTTTCTGAAAAGAATTAGCATTGATATGTGTCAGCGCTCTGAAGATGTTATAAAGGTTGTAACATTTAATCCTCCTGATGTKAAGGTGTTGGATTGTCCGCCTCTGTTCATCAGTGCTGGAACATGGGAGGAGAAAGTCCAGAAAAGCAAAACAGCTTTTTATATGGAATCAGCAGGTTATTCCTAATTAAATCCAGACCTCTGTGCTTATTGGGTTTAAGCAAATTTTGTGGCTTCTTTTTTACGTGCACATACATCCAATGCCGTAAAAGTAGATGCTCTGAGGTACTTTGGGTGTTGAAGTTTAGCTATGGTTTCAGTTTATCTCATTAGGGAGTTGAAGGTTTTCGGCCATAAGGAGACATGTGCAGGTACATTTCAGCCTGGTGGATGAGCTAACTCGTTCTCTCCTTTAAATCAGTTATTAAAGTGGTTATTAATTTATCTTTTCCATTTTGATTATTTAAGCTTACTTCCATTTTAACGGGAACGTAAGTTTAGGAGAGAGTCGAGCAGAAATACTGAACTAGTGCTAAAGCTGCTTATAGCTGAACAAGTCTTTTTGTTGCAGCAGGGACCTCATAGAAAAGCTGAATTTATTTGAAAGCTCACCTTTGTGTGTACACTTACCCTGGTCAGCAGCCTGTGTACGTAGGCAATGAGATTTTGGGTGAACTTGTCAACAGGTGAATTTCTTCTGTCTCCGTTATCTGAAATCCTCAGTCGCTTTCCATGTAGCCTGATGCTGATGATAGATTTTCTATTCCAGAAGGTGAGTGTTTAAATTCACTTATAAATCTTTGTGTTACTGCTCCAGGAAATTAGACTTCCTGGCACTGTCAGGGTAATGACTTTAACTTAGATTACAAAAATGCCAGCAATTTGTCTTCAGCTAAAGGCAACATGTAGTGCAGGGGGAGAGAAACTTCACTGAAGCTTTACTCTGACTTTAGGTTTGTAATTACGATTAGCTGCTGTTCTCATTTCACTGCCGTTTTAATTTGCTTTCTTTAAATCTTTACAAGTTGACTCAAGCACTCACCTGCCCTTTCCAGCTCCATTCAATCATTAATTTTGATTGTCGTATTGTGAATAAGTGAGTAGAACTGATTGATTAATGGTACCATCCACACCCCTCCTGTGCCTGCTAGTGGAAATTGAAGGATTGGGAAGATCTCCTCTGTGAGAGCAAGTAACATGTTCTGGTATTAACATCTCTTAAGTATTTCATGCACAATTCCTATCAGAATTATTAAGTATCTCTTCTTTCTCTTGCTTTACTAAGTACAGTGTTCATTTTGGTCCCGTGTGTTTTTCATAACATACAAAGCAGTGAAAGATTTCTCATCTGTCTTCCAATGCTTTGAGTCAGAGAAAATTTATTACCTTGAATAGGGAAATTCCCATATGGAGCCTGCCCTTGCCAAACTTTCTCCAGCCCGGTACCTGTAAATTCTCATTCTTTTTCCTAACATCTGCGAGGAATTCGGAGCAGGCACCTGTGGATTTTAGCTTTGTTGCGTACACACTCTTTCCACAGCTGACTGCTAATTGTTCTGGAATACTCTGCTTTTATTGTCATAATCTTCTTCAATTCTTATGTTGAGCCACTTGTTTGTTCAAAGCTGGGTTGAAACATGGCAGTGGGTTGCTTCCTGGCCTGCTGAGCTGTGCTCCACAGGTGGAAACTCTTATTTGTGAACTTTATGGATCTGTTAAATTTGATTATGTAGAACATAAATTGTAAGTTTAGAGCTGAAACTGAAKGGTTTGAAAAATCATATGGGGAGATGCAGCTGGAATGTGAATTGGAGGTCCAGGAGTACTATTACGTCTTTTGTCTTGTTTCTGCTGTAACATATCTTCTTCCGATGGAAAGAATGAGTCTGAAATAGCTTCTTGTTGTTCTTAACATGACAACTCAAGGAATTTGAACTAATACCAAGTGTGTTATAGAACAATGATTATTTTTCTTTCAAGTAGACTGGCCTAAGCCTTCAAGAGTTGTAGCCTATATTGACACACTGTGACACCTTCTGTGTTTTAATGATGTGTGCATTTCTTGCATGAGTCAGGTACGGAGAGGGTTTAATGGTTGCTCACTTAGCATGGATTTTAAATGGAGTGCAAAATTCTGTCACCAATAACTTGATAAAACTTCCTTAAAACAGAAAATCGTTCCAGTAGGAGTGGTGTTCTTTTTACAGAGGTTTTTTTACAGAGTTTAGAGACAACACAAGTTCTCTGTAAACTCTAGATGAGGTGAGCAGTGATGGGTGGTGGTGACTCATCTGCAGAGATGAGAAGGTGTTTTTCCTTGATTTCTGTCTCAGTCCTAGTCCCAGTACATACTCCAGGGTACCTAAAAGGAAACTTGCTATAGGATTGTACATGATTAGAAATGTTTTGCAGTTCTTGCTTGAGAAGTTTTATGTAGGCCAACAAGACAGGAGAAGGAACGAGTAGAAGGGTCTGTCTTGCTTTTCAGGGACAGCTTGCTTTGAAACGTGTTGATTGTCATGATGTTCCCTGTCACTAACTGTTCTCAGTTCTTGCTGCCTGTTGCCAGGATCAGTCAGTTCTTTATGGTAGATTTGTCTCATACCCACACAGAGCTGCTGGACTTCATTGCTAAAGCAGTCCCAGTAGTTAGTGATTCACAGTCTTGTCTTGTGATAAGCTCACCTTGCTGCACAGATGTTGCATAAAATAAATCATTAGCACAATTCTTAAGGATTGTGCCTTCCTTGTTGCTTTTGTGCAGGTAGTAAGCCTTGAACAGCTTGGCCTTTGAAGGATGTTGTCCATGGAACGACCTCTGTTTCCTTCTACATAACTCAGTGGCATACGGTTTAAAAAAAACAAAACAACCTCCACCTATTTTTAACTGGTATTGAGCTAGCTGAGCAGTTAAAGCAGCAGATTTTCCCCAGATAGTGTGTTTTACCCACAGGTACCCGTGGTGAGAGATTGTCATGGAATGCATTAAACAGCAGCAACTAGACAAAATCTTTTGGGCTTTTATCTTGGTGCATGCTGCTGCAACAGGACTTTGGCAAACATGTAAAGGGCACAGTTATGCTTTAATATTGCACTATATTGCTAGAATGTGGATTTAATAAAACAAAGTGCTCTGTTGTGTAGGAGTCAGCAAACTTTTGCAGAGGGAGGTAAGTTATGTCACTGAACATCACCGAGTGTCCAAGGTTCTCTTATGGTCTGCTTGGTTTTTATGTTACTATTCATTTGATAGGACAAGAGGAAATGGCCCCAAGTTGCGCCAGGGGATGTTTAGGTTGGATATTAGGAAAAATTTCTTCACTGAAAGAGTTATCAAGCATTGGAACAGGCTGCACAGGGAAGTGGTTGAGTCACCATCCCTGGAGGTATTTAAAAGACGKGTAGATGTGGTGCTTAGGGACAAGGTTTAGTGGTGGACTTGGCAGTGTTAGGTTTACGGTTGTACTCGATGATCTTAAGGGTCTTTTCCAACCTAAATGATTCTATGATTCTATGATTTATAGACCAAATGTGGTTTTCTTCAAGTGCTATATCCTTTTAGCTCTCTCTTGATGTACAGGTGACTTAAGTGATGTTTGTAGTTCAGTAGTTAGCTAGTTATGGCAGCGTTTGTCAATCGCTAGATACTTTTTTTTTTTTTTTTTTAATCCACTGACATATGCATGCATTGTCTTAGGATCAGCGTTGCCTTGAGGTGGAAGGTGCATGTCTGCCTTATCTGTAGTTTTACTGTCATCATTGGTGGGTGTGATCACCTGCATTCATGTAGGCATTTAATATTGTATATTCACAGTAGGTTTTTTGCAGGAATATTCAAATATCGGTAAGGACTCGCAGTTCAACCTTGCTTTTCTTGAGTGTGTATGACCTTTCTGAATTCTGCCGCTAATTCTTTTCACTTGTTAATACGATTCTATCCTACAATGTTCTCACTTTGGAGACTGTGAGGAAACAAGTATTTTTCTGGAACAAATACTAATGATATGACTGAAACCCTACACAGTAACTGCGTGCAGTAATGCTGCTGAGACTCTCACAGCTCTGCTGTGTGGGGTTTAGTTATTCCACCAAATCATGTGAGAGGAATTTGAGACCGTTACAGGACCAGCTCTTACTCTGGTGTTATCTGTCTGCTCAGGAATGTGAAGAATAGTTTTGGCTTTACATTCTGGTAGTTGCTACCATGTTTGTCAAATCGTTGCTTTCTCACTTCTGAGAATGCCTCGACATTGCAGCTCTGAGCCGTGCCTTCCGGTCCCTTGCTTCGTCTGTGGGGACATCCAGGCAAGAACTGTGTTTCCAGATGAGACAGGCTAGATTCCTGGTAGAGGTGAAATGGCATCTGTGGAACAGAAAAGCTCTTGCAGCTGTAGTAAGGGGAAGCACAATGTTTGTGTGACTAGACTATCCTATAAATTGCCCAGTTAAGGGAGATTTACTTTTCTGTCAGGAAGATTTGAGTTGGGAACTTGAAGAGTTCTGCTACATGGAAGGGATATATAACCAATGTGAACTGAAGAAATTTCAACTGCCATAGTTATATGCCTCTAACACCTCCCCACCCCCAGTATGGACACTTCATAGTGTGAACGTCTTTTTCAGTTTTAGGTTATGTAGCTTTGAAGTTTAAGCTGAGGGAGCAGTGGAAAACAACTGCTGGGATGGGGAGGCAGGAGGAGCGATTGTAGTGATATGAGAATTTCATTCAGCTCTATATTTATACAGGGTTGAGAATGTGAAGCTCTTCACGAAGTCATAAGGTTGTTCTTCTTGTCCATAACTTCTTGGCTCTGCTATAATTTGCCTGTAGAGCTCTTCCTTTTCCCTTTGTTTTCTACCTCTGTCTTAACAGCTAGAGGTCACATGCAAGATGAGTTAGGAAGACAGCTTGCTTTCTGAATTGTTTCAAACTCTTCCTTCTGAATTAGAAAAATCTGACTTGCCTCTGTGGTACTTTGGTTATCCTGGAAATAGCGAATGAACATCCACAACTATTCTTCCTCTTTATCCTTCTCTCGCATTCTTGAATGTTCAGTCTTCCTCAGTGCGTAGAGGGGAAAAGCTGGCAGTTGGAGACAAGATTCTCCCTCTCCACCTTTAGGTCCTTTCACCTGTGGCTCTCATGGGACTATAAAATAACTACAGTAGTCAGCTTCCAGCTCCTTCTTGCCTGAGGCTGACACCCAAGAATATAGATCTATTATAATAACTAGCAGTATCTTCAAAAGACAAGAATCCCAGCTGGTAAATTCCCTTTCCAGCTTGATGTGAATTTGTGGCCAAGTTATAAATGCCCAGAAAATGAGACTTATGCATGTGGTTATAACATCTTAAACTAGAACAGTCTATATATACTTGCATAATAAAGTAGCCTATGAAAAACTAAACAGCAGGAACTCCACTCAAGCACATGGTAATTACAGCAGCTACTAAGGAGATGGAGTGATCTGGAGCTTCAGCAAAAGACAGAGCTGGAAGTAAGGAAGTCTCATTTTCACATTCCAGCATTGCTACTGACTTGCTGAGTGGCCTTGGGTGAGTTAATTGCATTCAGATGCCGGGGCTATAGTGAACTCATGAAGCGTCTGCAACTTCCACTGCCTTCACTAGAATAATCACTGGTATTTTCATTGCTGCTGTGATAACCAGTGCAGATGGAGTGTACTTGATACGTTTGTAAAACCAGCAAAACTCTGCCTAAGTATTGTGTATCACAACTGTTGCTAGCACCACAGTGATAGAAAAATTAAATAAAAACATAATTTCTGTTAAAGGTGGATAGTGGTGGCTTGCCCCAGTGGGATATTGTGTGAATGAACTGAGGAGTTCATGTTGCAGAGAGTATTTTGAGAATATGTAATACTGTGAATTGCTTTGTATTCTTGCTATGCATATTACATTTCCTGTGTATTTTTATGGAGAAGTTCAACTGTATTATTTACGATGCTCTGTATAGATAGGTATATACAGAAACCAATACATAACTCAAGACCTTGGCAAGTTTTATAGCCCAGCTACAACATTTACTTTAGTTGTAGCAGTGTGTGCTGTCTGGCAATGCAGGATCTTAATCCTTCAACCACTGATTGGACTTTCATATCCTTTATACCTGGCTACCATTTCTGATGATAAAATAGTTAATGTTGGAAAGTGATAGTTGTCAGTCTTTTTTTTTTTCTTTTCACAGCCTTCCCTGTACTGTTTGCCCCAGCTAAGAATGGTTAATACTCCTCTTTCCCCACCCTTTGGTTTGTGTGTATGTTTTCGCATGTCTCATTTAGCATTTCTATTCTACAAGCAATTCTAATTGTTACTCTAAAATAGAATGCCTGTTATTACAGAGCATAGCTCATTATACAGATGCTGCTCAAGGACTGTTTATTAAATGAGAATGTGCTGAGAAAGTCTGCCAGGAATAAAAGCAGGAGTTGGTGGGGAGGTGCTTATCCCACATAACTGTAACTGCCTCAGTCTTGGGATTTAGTCACTGCAGTGAAAAACTCCATCCGTCCATCCATCCATCCATCCATCCATCACTGTTGCATTATGTCAGATTTCTGCCATGCCACTTACTCAGTTTCAGTTAAGAAACAACAGCAATGAAAGCTCAGAGACTTTTTCCCCCCCTTTTAGCATAAGCGTAAGAAATGAGATACTTTGAAGAGGGGTGCGGAAGTTGTCCTGATTGCCTAGCCAGTATTGTTGTGAAGCGCAAGGAAGGGGAAGTCAGCTTCTGTCGGAATTTAGAGATGAAATTTCATGTCAAAATCAATTACAAAAACGTTGTTGCACAAAGTTACAGTTGTCTCTATTGTCCATCAAAAGTACCACAGCGAAGTTCTGCTGACGAAGCTACTTGACAAGTTAAGAGAACAGCAGAAAGTTTCAGAACGGCTGAGGCAGAAAAATGGTGTAATGTTGATTTAAATCCCTTGCCAGATTTCCAGAAATAGCGTGTGCATAAGTAAAGGAAGTAGTTATAGCTCCGGATGAGTGTTATGAAGGCTGTGCCTTTAGGAGTAATAGGAATGTGGATAGCTTTCTCAGAGGCCTACGTGACTCAGATGCTTTCAAAACTCAACGCTAGACAGACATCTCTCGAATCTTACTTAAAGCATCTGTCTGGGATACTCTGGCTGTCCTGCCTGGTATTCTTTTGCCCACAAAAATGCAGACTAATGCCCCGTAATTAAGCATTGGAACAGGTTCCCCAGAGACGTTTTGAAGGGTTCTCTATCATTGAAGGGTTTCAAGACCTGACAGGACAAAGCCATAAACAACTTGGTCTAAATTCAGCATTGAGCCTGCTTTGAGCAGGAAGCTGGCCCAAGTGACCTCCCACACTCTCTTTCAGCCTAGTTGTTCTGTGTGACTCTCTTGTTAACTGATTACAAAGTCAGCCAAAAAAAGTCTGTCTGCAAAAAAACAGCACATTTTTTTTTTTTAGGGACAAGGGTTTTCCAAAACAACTTAATCCATGACAGCTTGCTAGGTGACTCAGATGGGAAGACAAATGAGAGAGCCCATTTGCCCATGGAACCTGGGAAAGGAGAATATATGCAAAATGCATCTTATTTGTTGGATCTCAGGTTGATTGATTTTTACTTTTTTTTATCCGCCCACACCCCCCACACCCCCCCCCGGTGTTGCTTTTTTAAAAGACAAATATATTTTTACTTATAATACGTACTTTCTCTGGTGTCAGCACAGTAAACCATGGAGTCCTCGCAACACTACGTTAATCAATCTTGGAGGGTGTGCTTGTAACAGCTAATGACGGGGGAGAGAAAGAGGAATAAAAATGAAATACTTGTGTGATTCTGAACTAATTGCAAATTGAGGTACTAGAGATCAGGCAAGGAGGCCTTCTTTATAATGCAGCCAAGACAGGGGAGGTGCATGCAGTAAGGTGTCTAGCATTTTTTCCACTTTTGYTTGAACAGTACTTATTAGAGTTAATGGAGAGCTTTAATCATGGAGTTAATCTGAAAATTAAAATAAACTGGAATGTCAAATAACCTGTGCATTCTAAATTGCAGAAGTCACTGATGCTCATTAGTCAGACTGAAGCTGCAGTTGTGTTTTGCAGAAAGGCAAATAAAGAGAATCAAAAAATTAAGACTTCTGTTTTCTCAGCATTAATTTCTAGTGCGTTTACCTACACAGCTGCTGCGGTTCTATTATCTGACTCATTACTTTGTAAACCACTTTGAGATATCTTGAATGTGAAAGCTGCTATATAAAGCCGTGTTTGTTTCTATAACCCTGAGTGCTCTGCACAGGCTTAAAAGTTCCCCCCTTCTCCAACGTGACAGGGGAATGATATAACTTAATGTGCCATATACCTCTAACTGTGGCTTGAAGAAAAATGACCTTGAACTGAGAGGCAGGCATTTTACATTGTAAAGCAGACAATTTATCTGTCAACTGGAGGGGGCGGAATCTTACCTCTGCATGGTTTATAAAGCAATGTCAATCCAACTGTTCATTGCTCTGAACCCACTGAGAGCTTGATTGCTGACCCAGGCATTTTCAGGTGATCAGCGTGAATGTTGGTCAGTATGCAGTAGAAAGGAGAGCATTTTTATTTCGGCCTCTCAGACCATTAGTTTCAGCCCTGAATTTTCTGTGTCTTGGTCATAGGGAAAACTGGAAGTCTCTAATAGCATGAAACGTTATTTGTCTGTTTAGGAATAGACCATGATTCAGGCTTATCTGGAAGGACGATATGTGAAGAGCAATCCTTCCGCCTCACGTCCAGTTCAGTCATGTTTTGCACACCTTGCGGTCTCCTTACTTCACTGAATATATTGTTGCTTTTGTAGGAGACATTTAGAGCAACTTCGTATTCTTTTTTACCAGTAGCCTCAGTAAAGTGTAAGTGCCTGACACACTGTGACAGTCTACTTGAACAGGCGAGTCTAGATAGGCAAGACAGAAATAGAGTGGGAGGGGAAAGGGGGACATGGACTGCCGAAGCGTGCTGTGCAGTTACGCAGCATTTCAGTGGCAGAGCTGCGAATAGAGATGACGTTTCCTGATTCCTAAAGCAATATCTTGCTTGCTGGCTCATGCTAACAAGCCAGGTAGCAAGCCCACTCCATTTGGAAACGTCAGTTCTTCTTGTCTCTCTCATACAAAGCCAGGAAGAATATTTAATCTAATGAGTTTTGTTTTGAGACTCTAAAAACACAACCAGCAAATCTGTAATCATGATTGAGCAGATAATTGCATCTTGTCCTGCTGAGAGCTTAAAAATGATGAGCAAGAAAAGCATCTCCAAAGACTCATTCAAGATGTGAGGGGACAAGAATAAGATCTGGAGAAAGGATCTGCCTTAACTGGAGTGTCCCCAACGACCTTTAAACACTTAGGAAATTGGAAGTCTGCATTCCTTGCAACTGCACGTTTCCCACTCCCCTTTTGGGGATACTTTGCACATTGAGTCATAAAACGTGCTAGTAATCACTGCAGAGCACAAAAGACAACTTGCAGATGTGTAAGAGGAGAGATGAGAAGTGTCAAGGACGACTGAGGTGTTAGTTGCGCTGCAGTGTGTTTGGGAATTCTCCAGGAACGAGAAAGTGTGGGTGTTAGGAGCATGAGACCTAATCCCATTCATTCAATTACATGAGCGCTGCCTCCAGGAGAATACTTCCCTTCAGGTCAGCGCTAGTGTCTAAAACTTAAGACGTGGTAAAAGCATGTGTGACTTAGATATGGGCAGTTCTGCAAGGTTTTGCTTAATAGTTAAATCCTAACAAGCGGGTCCTTTCCAAATCCTACATACCTGCTTGCTGAAAGCAGTGCTGAGATTAAACCCATTGAAATTAAACTGTATTGGCAGTTTTCTGTGTGGCTGGATCCCAGCTTCCCTGAAACACTTAAAATTTGGTGCCACTCCCCTCACTGCAGTCTGGAGGCCTATTTCTAGATCCAGCTACAGACTCAGATGGCCCATGAGAAGCCATCAGGGCATTCATAACACTGCCTTGCATATATGAATGATTAGAAATGGGTATAGGTTGTAATATGATGGAAATTTCAATACTCTTGAGGAAGTATCTCACCTTATTTACACTTATACTGACCTTTGCAGAGTTTTCTATAGGCATGAACAACCTCCACAGTAAATGTCAGCTTCTGCTTAGAATCTTTTACAGGGGTAGTTTTAAGCTCAATTTTTAATTGCATAATATTACCATAAGAAAGCTGCATTGGAATTGAAAACTGTCCTAAACAAAGTGGCTATTGGGTTAGAGATCTTTTCACTATTTTAATGGCGATGAAGTGGTTTCAAAGAAGCTGTCAGAGTTGCTTTGAGGTAGTGTCTGCTGTGGCTTTGTTGTAAAATTTCTCATATGACTTTCTGGTGGTTTGTGAATGCGGGCCATGCCTGTAGGATGGTAAAGATGGGGCCAGGCTGCAGTTGGATGCTGTGTAATGTTCCCCTATTATCTCTTGAGAAATGAAATGTCTCTGTGCTTCCTCTATTCGTTTCAACTAAGTATCTCATTCATTGCTACAAGCTGGGGCCCCAATCTTTTTCCTTTTTCTTTTTCTTTTTCTTTTTTTTTTTTTTTTTTAAACTTGCAATAGATTTATTTGTGGTTGTAAAACGTGTGTGTGTTTGGACAGCTAAGGCTTCAAAGAGGTACTTCTCTCCAGATCATGTTGTCTTACTTCACATTTTGGTCCAAATTTAAGTTTTATAGCAAGATCCGTGTTTCCAGGAAACCTATAATTCTATAATTATTTTATAATAAACCATATAAGCTAGTTTTGTGTCAGTTCTACCTGTGATTATCAGATATTCAGTCAGTGCATCAAACAGCAGACATGTTTACATTTAATAGAAACTCTCCTGTTTTTCTAAAAAGCTGCAGAGGATGGTTGGCAGAAAGGAGGATAGTACCCCTTCACTCCGCGCCTTCAATGTGATACATCCCAGTGCATCCCAATTCAAATGAGGGAGGAGCAGCAGCAGCAGCAGCATCTCATCTGTAGCCCCTGCCTGGATACAGTGCTTTGAGGATGGGTTGGAAAATCTCTGTTCTTCAAGGCATTAAGGTTTCTAGCTTATGCTGAAATCCATGAGAATTAAGTACCCAAATAGTGTACCTTGAAAACCTGGCCTGCAAGGTCCATTTTTTGTTAGAGAAGTTGAAGAAAACCTTCAGTTCATGCTGCTTCCACTCTGGCCTGACATTTATTTGACATTGAAAACATCAAATTCTTTTTCTTGCATGCTTGGGAGATACTTGAGTTGCCTGACAGCAGCATAGTGACTGTAATTGAGACAGATTAGAGGCACTGGGCTGCCTTTGGGTGCGTGTGGCAGCTTTCATGAAATGGAGAGAGGAATTGAAACACACTTTTGACTTTGGAAGCTGTAGCAGGAACTAATTAGCAATTTCAGGACACAAACAGCATCGGAGGAAGTATTTGGGTTGGCGTATAATAAATTATTTAATAACATGAGGGAGTCTTTCCATATGGCACTTGCTTATAAAATGCTTATAAAGGCAAGATTGCAGGACTCTGCCTGATATCAGGCTTCTGATATCAGTCCTGGTGATTAGGAATCACTGACCTTTCATTTCTCTCACTGACCACCAGGCTGAGACTGGACCTGCTAGCTTCTCAGCTTGGATTCTGATAACCTTTCCCCAAAAAAGGTTAGTTGTTTATATCCAAATATTTCCTTCCTACTGGGAAGTATTTTGAAATGTTTGATGTTTCCGTGAGGGTAGATCCACTGGAGAATAGACAGATTTATTCTTCCTTCTTATTTGAGGAACTCAAGCTGTGGAGTTCTGTTGTCCTTTACTGCCTTAAGCAGACAGGCCTCTAACAAGCAACTGAATTGATATGAATAACCAAATACCTGTGTAATGGCTTATGACCATTCATAAGACTTTATAAAAATCATGATGAGAAGTGGAAGTATAAGTAGGCTCGGTGAAGCATGAGTAACCCAGAAAGAAGCTTTCAAATTGGCTTCCAAGTGTAGTTCAGTGTGTGTGAGCTCTGAAAGATTTTGGTTTTTTTTTCTTGAAGTTATTTTTCCCTTGGCACTGAAGATAAAACTCAGACACGCTGCAAAGGGGAGAACCTGACAGGTGCCAGCCCAAGTGGAAATACTGTCTGTCGATCCTTGTCTGTCGCAGCTCTAAGCAGCGCCCATTGCTGATACATCCAAGCACCTGTCAGGAGTGTGCGGGCTTTCAAACCAGAGCAGAAAGTCCCTCAGCAGCAGGACGGTGTTTTGAAGCACAGTCAGTGGAAACCCCCATGGTCCCATACCTGACAAAGCAATCCCGTTTCTGTAAATTCCCGAGTGATGGAGGATTTGGTTTTGCCTTGCTGGTTAAGATTCAATGCCAGCACCCCAGTGCGTAAAGGCAGAGAAGGACTGATCCCACAAGGTGCTGTGGGTCCCCCCCCACCTTGACTCACCACAGGCCTGCTGGAGAGAAATAGCATCCATGGAGGTTTGGAGGAGCGTGGCCGCTGCATCCAGGCAAAAAGTGGCCACTCGCTGCAATCCCTGACACCAGCCAGGCTGCCAAAATGGCTGGTTGCTGCTGTTCCTTAGCTGCCAGCTCTGCAGTCCCACCTCATGGGTGGGTAAGCGCAGAGCTCTCCAGTCTGACAGCTGGTTCCCACCTGATGCTGGATCTTAGAGCTTTGCACTGTGTAGCACTGTGGCATCTCTACCACTCCACAGCCCCGTATGGGCTTTCATTTACTGGCCTACTATGTCCTGTGTAAGTCATATAGCAGGGGAGGGCACTTAGTGGGACCGTACCCAGCCTCATGATCCAGTGCATTTCATACATGGAGGTTTTTTTATTTTGCCTTGCAGCTGTCTTCTGTAGTGTTTCTTCCCCTTTTCTGTGCTTCCCTACTTGCTGGGGTTTTCTGACAGTAAGTTTATAAAGCTGTTCAACATCTAAACAGTTCTGAGTAATGTCAAAATCTTTTTAATAAAAGAAATTTACTTAGGTGATATTCRGAGCCAAGGACTAATGCATGATTCCTTTTGCAGTAAGCTATTCTCTGCAGACAAGTTTCTACTACTGAGCTAGGAGGAAGCTAAAAGCTCATTAGCTTCCTGGAGTCAAAGCAGCTGATTGGCATCTGGAACTGCAAAGCTGAGTTTTACAGGGGCTTGAGGCCAAAAAAGGGCAATTTGGAACACATGATCCTTAGTTAAACACACACAAARGACCAGAGGAAAGAAAATGGTTAGGTCCAGGCAGCCACAAGTCAAAGAAAGGAGTCCCTTAACAATGCTGTTCATTTTCAGTGATGACTCTAGTTCTGAGACATTTTTGTGTTATGAGGCTCTTGGACTTGTTGATAAGATACTAACAGCAACACATTGTATTTTATTACTGGACATAGCTGTGGTGTGATTTTTTTTTTTTTTTTTTTTTTTTTTTTTTTTTTTTTTTTTTTTTTTTTTTTTTTTTTTTTAATGGGCTTTCCTTCAGGGAATCACTCAGTATCTCTTTAATAAACACATTTTATACAGTAAGCTCAAACCTTCTGACGGTTGGGCTGGACAGTTAGGCATGGGCACTAGTAACGGCAGTGAAAAGAGATCTCAGGTCTGTTCAGCTGCATCATGTGGCAGCTATGATCAGAAAAGCTGTAGCATGCTTTAATGAGCTGTATGTGGGTTTTGTGAGGAAAATGCTTTTACCTGGCTTTGGTTTTTTCAGTTTAAGGAAAAGTCCCTGAAAACACACATGTTCTGGCATGTATACATGAATGTACAGTTGTAAAACCACATTTATTTATATAATGTGAAAAGTAGTAATTTTCYTCAAGTTCTCAATCCTCATTAGCTTTGCCAGCCGTCTCTCTATTCCTTTTGTTCCTTTGGGAAAGCTTAGCTAACTGGAAAAGGCTTGCAATATGCTCCAAAAAGCAGTGAATTCAAGCTCTACCAAGGCAGAGAGTAAGCAAGTTCCAGCCTAGAGATTCCTCCATTTAAAAGCTTTCCCCATTAAGAAGAGGGGTCTATTTTCACACCTGCTTGTATCAAATGAGGCTTTCTGTAGTGCCACCTCGTTACTGTGTCTTTCCAGAGTTGCAAATGGGGAACGATCTTTGGCAGTGCTATGGATTTGGATTATTGTGGTGTTCTTGGCTTGTGCTTGCAGCTCTGAGGACAGTAAGTTGACACCTCCCTGAGTTTCTGCATTTTCTACTGGTGTAACTGGCCCAAGCGCCCGAAGCCAGACAAGCCAGACGGGCTGGGCAGTGTTCTTATTTCTGGTGTGGACTGTGCAGTCCTTGCAATTGCTATCTGTGGCTGAAAAGGAGGGGTGACAAAATAGAGCTGTTTGGTGCCACACACAAAGAGAGACCCCTCAGGGCATGCGAGCGATCACCAAGCACTACCATCTGGGTCCTTTCAGAGAGGAGAAAGAAAACAATTCAGTCGTGTAATTCTGGACCCTCGCAGAGACAGGAACAGACGTGTCAGAAGCACCCATGGTCAATAGTAGCAGCAGCGGCACTGAGATCTAAAAGAATAAGCATGGACGTTTGACCTTGTCCACTGTTGTTCTAATATTCCTGTTATGTAGCAGACAGCATCTGGAAATTCAGGTTTTCCCTCCCAGGGAAACATAACATGATCGATGACACGCTTGGTATTGATCTTGTATGCATGGGCCAAATTGCTGTCTGTTTAAGAAGTCCCCAGTGCAATGCGCATCATCCCTGTGCCCAGTGTCCTTTTGGTGTCAGCTGTTAGAGGCGTGTGTCCAACCTGAAAGCTTCAGGAAGAAGCTTCCCTGGAGGCAGCAGGCAAGATTGCCCGCATCTAGGAGCATTTGCCTTGCTACTCTCCTAGCATATTGATCCGCTGTCAGTGAGATCACCAGCCTGATAAGCCTAATCTGTCTTTTGTCTTAAAATACTGTAGTGGTTGAGCAAGAGTAAACAACAACCGGTAAGACTACCGCAGACACAGAATTTCTCCAGGCAAGAAGAGGGTTCACCCCTAGCTTAGAGCCTCAGGTGTGCCTGAGCTACCAGGAGTACAGTACCCTTGCACGGCTAGCAATGTCACGCTGTGAAACTCTGCAGAGCTGGCAGACCTTTGCTGCCAATTAGTTTCCTATTCACTTGCATATGTGAGCCAGGATTTTGAACCAAGTCCCGTTTTGAGATTTTGCAGTGGTGATGCAGGGCCTGGAGTGCGTTCTGGGGGCTTGCGAACACCATGGTAAGCTGGTTATGGGAAAAGGGGAACCTGTAGTTCCAAGCAGATTGTGTTTGATACGTAGATCGCTAAGCGGAGACTCCGATGTGCGTTCTGCATGTGTGAGAGAGGGAGGGAATGTTATTTAATGTTTGATTTTTAGATAACAAATTGCATTTCAAAACAGATTTGCTTTTGGAATAACTTGATTGTCCTTTAAAAGAAAATGCATTCAGTTATCACTGTGAAGTAAATAAAAATAACTTTGGATCAGGGAAACTGGCGAGAGAGCAAGTGTTAACATTTCATGTACTGTACTTAAAGTCTCCAAGGTCAGATGCAAGTCTTCTGGGACTGGGGTAAAGGAAGCCATTTACATGAACCATCCATTTTAATCATTCAGCCAAAGGGCTTACTGTTAACTTCGGGTCCAAAGCATTGTTGCTTGTGACAATGGTGTTTCTCAAAAACAAACAAGAAACACTGCCAAAGGTGACCTACAAATGCTTAAATGTGCTGCAGTTCACCTGCATGCCTCTTCTCCTTTTCAGGAGAGTGGAGACCTTTAGCAACTCTCCCTGCTCTGCATCAGCCTGGCTGCCAGGTATTTCCTGCCCTTCAGTAACAGGCCTACGGGGACAGCACGCTCCCCTTCTGAACTAGTAGCTTGGGTAGTGCTCTAGTTATCTGCAGCAACATTCAGATCCTTATTAAGTGTTGGTCCTCCAGAGCCTTCGCTACTGATTAGTGAACAGAGAAGGTTGTTAACGGAACATCTCCAGTTGCCAAGAGGCTTAGCTGCATATGCTTGAAAAAAGCCTTTGTTATTGGGCAGTGTGTCAAACGCTGTTGGGAGAAACGCTGCTTGCAGGGCCTTTGGAAAGGGAAAACTGTATTAGCTTTAAAATGCTCACAGAAAACAGAAGTGCTGCAACTCACACAAGGTCAAAATGGGTTGTGTTTAATTGAGCCATCTCTTTGTTGAATTGCTTATTCTTTGGATATGAAGTGGAATATAACCAACCTCTTAGAAAGCACACTGTAAGAGAAGTTACTTTGACAGCTTGTGGAGCTTGGGAAGTGCAAAGAATAATAGAAATAGCAAAAGGCAGTTTGCTTTCCCAGGCATCCGTATTTCTCCTGCACTGCCTTGCCCTCCCATTTCCTTTCCTTGCTGCCTTTCTGTCTTCCCTGCGATCAGCCTTGTGTTGTTTTTTTGCATACCTCCTCACTTGGTAGTGCTGGTAACATTCCTGTTACATCCTTTGGGGTGAGGGGTTGCTTGCTTCCCTTTTTAACTAGCGTGCCGTTGCTTCTTTCATTGTGGGAGTACGTGGTAAACTGGGAAGAGTTTACGTAATTTTAGAACTTGTGTGTGACTTAGATTAGTTGGAAAGGTCACACACTATGGTGTTCATTTTCCAAATAGAAAAACTCCTCTTAAACATTCCCTCAAGCCTGATTTGAGTCTCGTGTGTCCGTATTATTCTGGTTGTTCTTTTCAATACTATTCAAAGGCTGTTCTGTCTGTCTTCAGAGCTCCTGCTCAGTGGTGGATGCTGCATTCTTGATTGAATCTCTGCAGTAAGCATAATACCTGTCCTGACTTGTACTGTACCTTGAAGTGAAAGCTATAGGGACTATTCAGAACTTTCCACCTATTATTTCTTCTTTATTTGCTGCAGAAGTTTGCTATGCCTCTGTTGTATGACACTCAGTATTCTACGTGTATCTGCATCAAGCTGTATTCTCCATCGATTATGCCAAGCATTTGGCTCTGTTGGAGCTGGCTGCATTTTTGCTCCTGTTAAGCCTTTCAATTAGAAGAATCTTGCAAGTTTATGTTGGCATTCAAGATGCTTTGTGCACCGGGTGCTGAAGCACAGCACACAGATGGAATCGAGCTGATGGGTCGGTTTTTTTAAGGATCTGATTACTGTTTTTATAAAAGTAACCAGCTGCCTCCCCCCAGCCATCTATGGGGTTTTTCATGTCGTCTATTATAAAACCATACTGCGGGGTGAGGCATTCCTGGAAGGGGAGGGTTGAACTGCTGGACTGATTTGCTGCTTACATGTTCTGAAAACATTTCTGTAGCAAATAATTCTGAACTCTGGTTTACAACTGTTTAACTTGCAAACAATGAACTACACAGGCCGTAATGAAGTTACCAGCCTGTTGTTGGCAGAGGGCAGGAGTCCAAGATCTGTGGAGCTTTTCTTTCTTGCAGAACCAAATTGTTCGTTTCTTTTACTGACATGATTCTTTACTTTTTTTCTTTTCTTTTCTTTTCTTTTTTTTTTTTTTTTTTCTCCTGGCTCATCGCTTCCTAGTTGCTTAGGGAGCTGCCTTCTTACTCTGCAAAGTCTGGTAGTATCTGACCTTGCGGAGAAGTTGCCGTTTGGACTCCTCTCGCTCCATCTGCCGGTAGCTGTCACATCTTGCGCCCGGCGTTGGCCGGCGCAGCGGATGGCCACGTTAGCGAGTGGAGTGGCTCAGTACGGGCAGATCAGCCCTTGAACTTCCATTCCTGGTCAGCACACCCTTGGTGTGGTCCTGGAGTGCATCTCTTGGTTTAGTTTCATCCCAAAAGGAGTCCAAGTGGTGCTGCTGCTTCTCTGTGTTGGGAACCAAAGCGCAGTAAAGTGGGAAATTCGCTTCAAAACTGGTCGAACCAAACCACTAATGTAAACATGCCTATGGACACTGCAAGAATGAGTAGCTGTCAGAGTTTGTTTTAGTGATCTTTTTTTTTTTCCTAGGGCTAGGGTTTTTTTCATTTTTCCTACAGTGTTGCCAGCGTCCTTCCAGCTTCGTATGAAATTGCCTCTCTCTTTAAAGAGCAACCCAGAGTTTTTTGTAGGAATAGAAAGTGAAGCAGCCCATTGCTGCTACAGCAGTAGGAGAACTCTCATCTGACCAGTATCCACATGTGTATAATTTCCCATGCCTGTAGGGGGAGAATAAATCCTAAATGGGATGGGTGGTGAAGGGGAATAGATTTGGCAACCTTGCTCCAAAGAGAGTTGTCCGAATTTGGGATTAAGCTGGTGTATCAGAGATAGGCACATGGCGCAATATTTCATGTTATTGCCAGAATGTAGCTAAGTATAGGCAGAGGATCAGCACTGCCAAAATGAAAGCAAATAGGTTTGTGGAGGAGATAGTCCAGGAACTGCTGCATCATTCTCAGCACRGGGATTGAGGGTTGAATGGATCGAGATGGCTAAGCAGCCCCAGTTAATTCCTCAGGTGTTTTCCATTCAGGATTGAAATTGCTGTCTGTGCTATCACTGTTCTGTGGGCAAACAAAGGATAATCCACTTGGCACCTCCTGGTAGCGTGAACTTCACACAGAACGAATCCATTTGCCAATTTTGAGCAACTCTGCTGCAAAGAAGCTCGTCTTCCTTTTTTCAGAAAGATGAGACTACAGCATGTTGGTGAAGATGAGTCTAATGTGGAAGATCTTCCTTTGTATACACATTCATGCCATTAGCTRGGGGGAATGCTTAGATGCTGTAAAATGTCTGACACTCACAATGACATCAGCATCCAAGGCGTTTTCTGTTTCTCTAAAAGGCAAAAGCTAATATAGTGAACTTGTTTACTTTGCTTTCTGCAATGAAAAAAACAAAACAAAACAAAACAAAACAAATTACTTATCCTCATGCTTTTCCAGGAGGAAACAGCGTAGATTGCGACTCAGCACAAATCCATAATTGATGGAAAAATCTCATTTATTCCGGGAGAAATTATCTTTTTAAGGGCAGTGCTGAATCTGGGCTATAATTAAAACAGCTTTTTAAAGAAAAAGATAAACAGTAGATGTTTTCCTCGTTTGATGTATTACCTATCACTAATGACCCTCTTTTCTCATTTCCATTTAAAAAATGGATATAAGCAATTAGCTGTATATTGCACAAAAGTAGCATTACCTGAAAAAATAATTAAGATGATCTTGAAATTAAGGAAATCAGTTTTGAAGAGAAGCAGGTGCTTAATGGAGGTGAGACCAGCTGTGCTTCCCAGGAATGTGCTTCAAGTGCTTCATGGAAAAATGTGCAAGGCCTCCACACAACACTGGAAGGAAATTTATAATAATTCAAACTGCATCCTGTAAATAGCAGAGCTGGATTCATTAGGACAGGAGGCAGATGGAGAAAATATAAAACTTGTTTGTTTCTTTTTAAGGGACTATAATGCTTATGAAGAGTGTCAGCTTGCTGTCAATGAGGGAAGAACCCTCCGGTGCAGCAGTAACTTTCTCGCTATTAGGTTCTCATCTCTGCTAATGAGCAGCCATCCATGAGGGGCATTCGTGATACTTTGTTTTAGCAACTCCTGCCTGCCTTTTYCTGGCACAGCCAGGCTGACACAGAAGCGCTGCAGTGCTGGAAGCAGGCAGCAGTTGAGGGGAGGCAGGGAAGACTTGAGGGAGGACAGAGTTTCATGTATGGTGCGTAGCACTTGCTAACTCTGTTTAAAACAGATGCTGACAGGGGCAGAGGCAAAAATGTAGTTGGAAAGTGGAGATGTGTGGAGTGAGGGCGAGAATCATCCACCAAACTGGCTAAGGGTTATGCCCCAAAGCAGAAATGTACTGGTAATTGGTAGAGGAAATGCTGTGAATTATTGAAGAGAGAAGGTGAAGACATTTTTGAGATGCTCTTACATTAGTAAGTAGGAAAAAGGCGAGGCTTTCATGCATGAAGAGAAGTAATGACAGAAAGCGGGCGGGAGGTGTGTGACTGGAATGCAGCTCTGTCCACAGGAGGTAAGCGGAGGTGAGAGGGTTGTTGCATCTTAGTATTCATACACAGTGAGGTGCTGCAAAGAAGGAAGRGTGTCCAGCCAAAAAGGAATGTACAGACTGACAGAAAGGGCACATTGTAGACTGCACTTAAATAACGGGAGAGGGTGAACGTGTGGGGCTGTTTCCAAGTATGCCGAAATTATAACTAGGCACTTTAGAACAAAGCCATCAGAGAAGACTGGCTGAACAATTGCATRCTATTCAACCACAGGGAAGTCTGAGCTCTCATACAGAAGCGGTAAATGTTCTGTATGAATATTATCTGTTAATGAACCTGCCTTCATCTCTTTTGCTGATCTGATTTACATTTCAGCAAAGTTTCCTTAAAAGATAACAATGGCAAAATTCCAGTAAGCTATTCTAAGAGATTTTTAAAGTATTAGTGTTCAGGAAAGGAATACTGCATGCTTATCAGGTAGCAGTGGAGGAGGAGTTCTTAGATTGCCAATTCACCTTGTGAAGTGGCAGAGGAAAAAGGTGATATGAAGGTCATATTGGAGTCAGATAATCACAAACTTATTTGAGGAATGGAGAAAAGCTATACAACTGTTCATGCTTCATGTATTAAGTAACTACAGTTTTTCTCAGCATTCAATATAGAGGGCAATGATCCCAACGCAAAGAGAGGACATTGGAGAAGAGGAAAGTAAGTGGTATGGATTGGCAGGATGCCTTTGGGGTTTGCCATCTGCTGCGGCTTGCACATACCTGTAGGGTGTCATGTAGCAAGCAAGTGGTGGCATTAAAACCAGTCACAGACGTGGAGCAGGTTAACTACCCAGTCGTTTGAGGAGAATGCAAGCGTGCTGGGATGCATGTGAGAAGCTGAGCAGGGAAAGTATGAGCCAGCATGTGGGAGCTCATGGATCCTCGTGCATAGATCAGTTTTTTGGTATGGAGCAAAGAAACCCTTGGCTGATGAAGTGTGTTTTCTTGATTTCAGTGGGATAAATAAGCCCTGTATATCGAGGGGGTTAACATGGCCTGTGGTTATGGGTAGTGTTATACAAGGTTTAAAGTATTGAGTTCTGAGATCTTGACTCACATAGTCCCACAGCAATAACTAGTATGAAAAACATGGAGAAACAGCTAGATTTGAAATGTAAGGCTTTAATTTCAGAAAGCCTTTAGCAACAGAGAATTTAAAAAGAAAAAAATTGATAGGATATCCACTTGATAGGATAGCATTGTTCAGTTTTCTTGCTTCTAGGTTTGATCCGAGATGTCTGAAATACGATAATCTGTGATAGGTGCTGAAAAATATGTATATGAGAGATGGGTGATTTTGAAGAGAAAGTACTGAAGAGAGGGAGTGATTTGTGTTTGTAGGTTTCCTGTCTTGCTAGTGGAGAACTTGCTTTGAATTATGCTACACTTCTAGGATAGCATCTTGTTATGTGAAAAACATTCTTTTCATGCGTACAAATAAAAAAAAAATATTGCTCAAAACAAGCTTCAAATTTCCTCTTTGCCCAAGCTCATTCACACCTTTATGCTTTCTTTCATGTCATGTTTTTCCAAAAATCCTTCCCTAGGTAATGCCTGCTGAACTTTATTTATTGCAAACACCCCAAAAGCCACCAATCCAGAAATACCTTCCAGCTACAGTGACTACAGATGAGTGTCTATGTTGGCCATAGGTTGCTTGTGCCTTCCTGCACTCACCAAAACACTTTAGGGGATTTAGTTTTTTGTTCACATAATCTGAACAGCACCATGATCTTCGAGATCGTGTTTGTCTGGCAAGTCCTTTAACTGGATGCTTGCATACTCCTCCCTCATCGATGCGGTGTGTCATGCCATACTTAGTGAAGAAAGGTAAAAATGGCTTCCAAATACGCAACAACTTGGAATGACGAAGTTCTTGCCTAAGATCCCCTTTTTAATATGAATAGATGGATAAATCCTAATCCTTTGGATGAGGAAGTCAAGACACGGATGCTACTGTCAGTTACTCAGCATCACAAAAGGAAATCTGTGGCAGAGCTGGGAATAGTTCTCATTCCTGTCGTGCTTGAACTGCAAAGCTGATCCAGTGACTCTGGGGATATTTAGTTAATCTGTGTGTCTGTTGCAGTCTCCCAATGTGGTACGATGCTGGTGTATTTCTTTACCTAATGTTTGAACTGGAGTCAGCATTTCTCCCTGCCCCTACCAATTGGGGATTCTAGTCACTTTGACATCTTGCATCTTTCTTTTGTCACTTAGGTGTGAGAAGGGGGTGGCTGATATGATTGTGTAGCTTGCTCTCTTTGGCCCTGTTGCTTGTGTCTGTAAAGGTACTGAGAGAGATTTGAATGAAAACAGGAGTGCAAGGTGAATTTGCAACCCAATCTAGAGATGCAAAGTAAGAATTGTTGCAGACAAAAATTGTCTCTTGTCACCTTGTTATTACATGCATATACTCAGCCTGCTAGGYAGTATATAGCATAGCACAGGTTTCAGAAAGACTTGTCAACCTGAAGACAAGCAAAGGAACCTTCAGCCCAGGTGAATGTCCTGTGCATGAGTTCCCGTGCGCACCATTTTCAAAAACTGTGGTTAAAATGTCCTGTATGTGGCAGAAGCCCTTCTTTCTGTGGTGTAGCTTTCTCTTGGCTGTTCTCATATGTGATTAAATAAAGGTATGTTATGTGTTTATTCATACATTGCCTTCTCTGCTTCTCTTGCTTCTGTTCTCCTCTTCCCCCACCTGCAGGCTTTGAATTACTGTACCAGCCAGATGTGGTCCGACTATACCTCTCCATCCTCACTGAAAGTCAGAACTTCAACACTCTGGAAGCTGCAGCAGGGGCTTTGCAGAATCTCAGTGCTGGCAACTGGACGGTGAGTATAGTCTTCGCTACACAGTTTCCTCTGTGTAAGTAAAGAACAAAGCTATGTCCCATTATAAGTTCGCTGTTACTTTGTGCATTTACATCTCCTTTAAAAAGGAAGGAGGTGGGAACTCCAAAGAAATTATTTCCATCTTATTTGCCCACTTAAGATGTTTTGCATCTTCTGTACAGATGGTGTTTATGTAGTGGAAGTGTCCCTGAGCTCATGACTAACCATGAGCAGGTTTTACTACTTAAACCACTTAACCATTGCTTCGTCCATTCAGAAAAGCCTGTTGTTAGTTGATTAAGTGTCCCGAATACTTAATTCCTTGGATTGTCAGATTGCTCAGGAAACTGCCCTTCAGAGTGTCCTTTGATATCCTATCTGAAGCATCCCCAGCACTAATCAGGCAGTTCTCTCAAAGGTATGCCTGATCACTTCTAGAACCACATGGCAAAGTGGGACTGATCAGCAGCCTGAGGATCAGCAGGGTGGTGTTTCACAGCTGTCTTGAATACAGTTTATTTTAAAATCAATCATGAAACAGAATAAAAGCATGAAATTGGAGGTGGGGGAAGATAACAAATGCTTTGGATGCTTTGCTGTCCCCTCCAAATGACCTCTTTTTTCCTAATCCTGAGGGATGTGTTTTCACACTGAGGTGTGTACAGAACAGATGCTGGTGGATGATGCTCCTGCCTTCTATTTCTGTCCTCTTTCCCCAGCTGTTTGCTAAGCTGTAGGATGAACTTCTACATCCTTTCTTCCTTGGTGCTTGATGCACTTGAATGATGGGTTAAGTTACAGATGCATCAGCACACACAACCTAACTGGTCTTTGCAGGGGAAAAAAATGAATTACAGCACTGAAAGAAATGCCAGGGGCAAGGAAGGGGCAGGTATATGAACTCACAATACTTTGTGTTGTTTCTTTTCCCTTGTGTGTTCTGATCAGTGGTCCACGTACATCCGTGCAACAGTGCGGAAGGAGAGAGGCTTACCCGTGCTTGTGGAGCTGCTCCAGTCCGACTCTGACAAGGTTGTGAGGGCTGTGTCAATTGCCCTGAGAAACCTTTCCATGGATCGTCGCAATAAAGATCTTATAGGTATCTTCTGAACTTTTCTAACCAGGCTGGGATCTTGGATACCCTTGAGAGACCTCACATTTTCTGTCACTTGTGCTGAGGATTCATTTTGTATGCAGTTTCCATCTGCGCTATCTAAGATTACTCTGTAGCCACTGAGTGGAGGGCTGTCATCTCAGAATGTATTTCTAGCCCATTCAGACAAGCCGTGGTTTGAGGGGAAATCTCTAACTCAGGAGTAAAAACAGAAGTAGATTTTTGCAGGAGAGGGCAGTGTGTGTAGGTGTGCAGAGGAGTGGGTGGGTTTAGAGGTTTCTTGTCTCTTCTTTAGCTCTGGCTGACATGGCACTTGTGCTCCTAGTCGCACATGATGGTTACAGAGATGTTGCTCCTTAGGCCTGCTATTTAGATTAGAGTGGGAGTCCTGTCCTTGGCATGCTGAGCTAACCTGGGGAAGCGCAGTGGGCTCTAAAGTTGTCCCTTTTTTCTCGCTTCCTCCTTCCCTTCTCATCCTTTTGCGTGATAGTTGCTTGTAGAAGCTGGACACCAAACAGCTTACTGTTCTTCAAGTTAGTTCTTCAGCAGTGCTCACTAGCTCCTATCTGAGGGGGTAAATAAGCATTCACTTGCCCATAAGCAGGAATCAGAAAGATTCAGCTGTGAGTTGAGTTTTCCTCTGGATGCCTCTGTGTTTAACTGATGTATTTGTTTAAACTATAACCTTGTCAGGCCAGGAAATACTGGTCACACGTTTAGGGCCATCATCCAAGTTGAACCTAACAAATAGCAAGGTGGGATTCTGCCACAATACATCAGGTTCTTTTTTTAATAGTTCAGAGGTGTAGCTAGGCAAATGGTACAGACGGACACCTGGGAGTGATAAACTCCGGACTCCTTGTTTTTTCTCCAGTACTATACACTGAGAAGGCTAACTGCACCCAGGAGGAAATATTCTTACCTTTTCTGGGGGAAGGTTAATAAATGCATGGCTGCACACCTTGCCCCAGAAGGCCTATTACAAGACTAAGTTGAGTAAGCCATGTGCGTGTATTAGCATGAATATGTGGCATTAGCAGCCGCTACTGGATGCTTTTTGCCTCAGGCATTGCAAAGTATGATAGATGCTGGCTGTAAAATTCTCAATAAGGATTGCTTTTTTTTTTTCCTCAATACACTTTAGCGTTCATGATGAAGGAGTTTGTCCTGGGTATCAACTCTCAATCACCTTGAAATAATGAATGATAAATACACTGTTAGGTTACAGTCTTGAGGTTCAAAATATGTGCATTATAAAGTTTTTTGACCTGGCAAACACCCTTGAGTTTTATCAGTCAGGATGGGAAGCTGAAATGATTATTAGGGCTGACTAATGGTATCTCTTCCCCTTATCTAGGTAGTTACGCCATGGGTGAGCTGGTAAGAAATTTGCCCAGCAGGCAGCAGAGATCTGCAAAGAACCTGGAAGAGGATACAGTGGTTGCGGTGTTGAATACCATCCATGAAATCATTACTGACAGCTCAGAAAATGCAAGGTCTCTGATCCAGACACAGGGCATTCAGAAGCTGGTAGCTATCAGCAAGTCAAGGTAAGTGACAGTTGAAAGCAAAATGCATAAGGACTCACTGCAAACATAAAAATGCCACTATGAACAGCAGCTTTTGCTTTGTGACAGTATTCAAGCGCCCTAACCTTTCAGAGCCTTTAATTTCAGAGCAATTAATATATATGCAGTAAAAACAGTCAGCACCTTTAATAGGTTTACTTGATTAAAAAAAAAAAAAAAGTTAATTGAGTAGTCACTTCAGTCATGTTAAGACATGCTCTCTCCTTGTCAGATACATCTTAGCACCATGTATGCGTTTAGCAGACATCATTTGCAGTGAAACCATGATCTTTATTTTTAGTGTGGGAGGCCTTTTTCCTGTGGCAGCATTCCATTCCTGGAATGCCAGTGATGAAATCTGTTTCTTTTAAGTAAAATGGTTAATGATGTGCAGTAATCATTCTGGCCGAAGGGCTGGTGGTGGTAATTTGAAGAGACAAATTTTCACTCTGCAGTTCTGTTGAAAACTGTGTTCTGACTGCTTTAGAGAAAAGTTTGTTTCGTATAGTTCAGCCAGTTAGGCATTATAGGTGTTTTCAGCAAACTTTTGGGAGAGTAGTTGAAGACTTTGTTGGGTTGCATTGTTATGAAATATGAGGGACAACCAAGAATCTAGCCCTGTATTATTTTATAGAGGGTGCTTGTGTACTGACTTAGTAAGGGATGAATAAAATTTCATTTTCTGTTTAAAAACAGCTTATTTTTTGCTGACCCAAATTGCTTTGTAAGGTATTCTAAACCGTGAAGCAACTTCATTGAATTGTGAGGAATATAGTTGGGGTGAAGGTTTGAAAAGTGGCTTAGAACTTGTTTTGTTGGTTTTTGGTGTTGGTTTGGTTTGGGTTGGGTTTTTTTTCTTTCTAAATAAGTCCAGGCAGGATGGAATCCATCTGGTTTTTGTTAATGACAGCTACAAGACAAAAGGGTCACCCTGGCCTCAGTGCTTCCCCAGCAATACATGTGAAAACCCAGAAATCTGCACAATTTATAACTTTGGTTTGGATTTTTTTTTTTGTCAGCAAATACCTATAGATATGAAGAAGTCACTGAATGATTTCACATATATCCTATAGCTTATAGGTTCAAAGAATAGCTGTATGGAGTACTAGGTTATCTCCTGGATATTGTTTTGATGCAAAGAGGTCAACATATGAATAGTCTTATATTGCTTGATACTTAAGCTCTAATTTTATCTTGCAAATCAGCCAGTCTCCCAGAGAAACAAAAGCAGCATCTCACGTTCTTCAGATGATCTGGAGCTATAAAGAACTACGAAATGCCCTGCAGAAGGATGGGTGGAACAAATCACACTTCCAGGTAAAGATGCTGGGTCTTAGATTTAGTTATGGAAATGCTTGGGTGGAAGACGTCCTAACTTAGTCTAATATTACCATCTGATAGATTGTGGGCTTTGGTTCTATTCTTCTAGGTGCTGGAACAATGTATTGTAATCTATTCAGTCACAGCATCATGCATATACTTGCTGGGTATGTTTTTCAGTGGTCTGTGAAATGTATCTTTCTGGCGTTTGGAAGTATGCCACCTTGTACAGGCCAAATGCTCATGCTTTGCTCATGCTTCCTCATTGGAGGAAGAATTAGCATGCCTTTTCTTAGTTGTCTCTCATTTGAAACATTCCATCTAGCAGCGTAGGGCAGCCACCTGTTCTTGACATGCAGCCTCCTCATCTTTCCTTTGTGGAAAGGTTTTGCTCCTTTTACAGACCAACAATGCTGTCATTTAGATRACAGGAAAAAGATTCCACCAACAAATCTATATGAAAATAAAAAAATACTCCAGTGCCATATTAAGAAAGGGGGGCTTAGAGCATTCCATAATCTCTCTCATACTGTTGGTTTGTTTATTTTTCTTTTTCAATTTCCCCGAGTAGCAATTTTGTATTTATGTGATTTTTGTCTTGTAGTCTGTTTCTGCAACTCCAAAGGGTTCCAAAGGTACTGCTGGCAGGTCTGGCTATGACGACAGCACTTTGCCTCTGGTGGATAAAAGTCAAGGTCAGTTCTGCTCTTTATCACTTTTTCTATTGTGCTTTGCTTGCTTGTTTTCTGGATTTGCCACATCTGTGTTATGGTGTGAGGGGGTAAAAATGTATTATTTGTGTGGTGATTTTTACCCCTCAGTCCCACAATGATCAGTCCTGTTAGCTGAGTATGGATAGTATTCCTTCCCTTGTGAAATGTACGCTACTGATGTTGTTTTCTCAACTTGTATGCAACATGATCAGTTAAATCTTCCTGGGAGAATTTGGGATAGACGTTGAGTTGGAGCTTCAAAAGAGGAGAACAGCCTTGTTGTTATATATTAATAAATCTAGCCTTCAGCCAGGCAGTGGGCTTGGCCTTACCCCTACTCAGTACTGGAGCCTTTTTCCTTTCTAAATAAATGTGCCTGTTTTGGCAGTGCTGCTTCCTCTACTGTGCAGGTTTTTTCATTGGAGATGGTTTATCCAAACGCTAGCTAAACCTGTCTGTGCCTTTTCATGAGGCCTGATGCAGCCGTACCAACACTGGTGTAGCTCCAGCTTTAATTTCATTATGATTGTTTTGTCTCTGAATCTGGTTCTAGTCTCTAACGCTCAGATGTCAAAATTTCTCTTCAGAAATCTTTAGTCTCCTATGGCAGAGTTTGCCATGTTGCGCTTTACCTGGTTTAACTGCAGATTACTGCAGAAAAGACAGCCCCACGCTGCCCTGCCTGTTTCCCCCTTCCCTGTCTTTGATCAAATCTGGCAGATTATGCAGACAGAGGATGACTTGGGTCAGTTTGCTGATCTGACAATAAACTTGTTGTTTTCTTTGTGGGTTAGCTTTCTGTTGGCTCAGCAGGCTGCTAGATTGGATTGTGCCATGTGAAGCTGCACCCTTACTTATTTTCTTTCTCTTCTATTCTGGAGAGACCAGAGAGAAGCTTGTTAATAGCGGTGGGGAGTCCAAAGCAGAATTGTGGTTTCTGTTATCACTTGGAGAGAGGGAGTTCTATATTACAGTGCCAAAGCAGAAAATACAAGGATTACATGTGCTCTCTGGAGAGCTTAAGTCAAACTTCCCTTTCTGAATGGATAACAGTTGAATAGTTTGGGGGTTGGGGTTTTTTTTTTTACAGCAGTCTCTGCGTTTAGTACTTTATGGACCTCTCTGGTGCTGTGACTAATGTAAAAATACCAGGTGCTGAGAAAAGCAAATGTAACTCAAGGCGTTTCAATGTTTCTGTTTTATAGATAATGAGAAGACTGGGAGTCGTGATATGATACCTATGGATGAACTTGGCCCAGGTAAATTCAGTCATAGATCAAACCCTCTGTCTGTTTCAATAGAGCACACTGTCACTCACAGGAAAGTTCAACTATTTCTCTAGGTGATATTGTTTCAGGTGGATAAAGCTGACATTTAAAAACAGAACGTTACCGTACAAAAGATTGGTCGTCGTCTTTTTTTTTTCCCCCCCYGTCTTTTTTTTCTTTTAAATACATGTAGAGTGTACACACCAATTTCTCCACTACTTTAAGCATATATTGGAGATATACTGACCTAGCTTTCATTCTAGTCTCTGGCCCTTGAGGCAACTGCATTCCCTATTACAGATCTGGAAGCCTGAGGATTCAGAAGGAAAAAAAGAGTTGAAAATGTACTTCAGTGTAACGCTTGTGTTTAAATCTGTTCTGCCTTTGTTTTCTGTAGGTAACACCAAAAATAAGTTAGTATGGATGATATTCCTGGCTCCACCTTTCATTTACCTGCATCTAGCCAGGYCTGGCTTTTCCTATAGACTGAGAACAGTCACTGTCAATGAAGTGCTTTGAGATTGATAAGCTCTGTAGTTTAAGACTTGTAGAGGGTTTTTCTCTTTACTGAGGTAGATAAAGGTGCTGTGTGGTCTCTTGGGAATTTGCTTTGCTTCTTCCAGTTGATGTTATTTTTATTTAAATACCTATATTAATGCCTCCAAATCAAACAGTTTGATACACTGCTATTTGTGATTGTAGCTGAAAAAATAGCAAGTTAGAACCAAGCTGAAAGCCAAGCATGTTCAGAAGTTAAAATAACAGGTGTATATTACCTTTCGTATTCTTAGAAAAATGAGATGCCACCTGCCATTAATCAACTGTCCATATGTATTTTGCCTAAGGGAACACTGAAACATTCGTTCTCACAATGGAAGAAAATAACTTCAGAGAAGATTGCCTGGCAGGATAGCTGTGTGCTAGCAGGTGCTGCAGTATGGGCAGTACTGATTGTTTGTAGTCTCAATATTAATTGTCACCTTATGCTTTCAGGAGTTACTGGTACAGCTCTGAGTACAAAATGAAATGCAAATTAACAGCATGTGTACAACATCAGGCAGATTCTCTGGGCCATTCTGTTCTCCAATCTTTTCATCACTATTAGAAGATGAAAGCCRTCAAGTTTTCCTGGCCCCAGCTCTTGAGTGCTTTTTAACTCCAATATGACTATAACTTTGTGCTGTTTCAGAGGTCAGCTGAGAAGGGACTAAATTAATTTATCCAGTTTACTATCCTTAATTCCAAGGAACTGGAATAACAGCTTAGTACTTCATCTCTTTCCTTCAGGCTCTTCCAAATGCCGTATGTTTTTTGTCTTGTGGGCATACTTTCATGAGGAGCTGCTCTAGACTATATTTTCTGATTTTAACTTCATTGTGGACTGTTGTATTCTGGAGTTTTTRTTCTTTTTCCACTCTGGAGTGAACTGGCAGATATAAGGAGCAGAACATCAACATGCAGTCCTCTGGGTTTGTACCTCCAGTAAGCATAGTTTGGTTGTACCCCCACATACTCCACACCAGTCTACGTTGAGCCTCCAGGAGAGACTGACCTCACTTATGTTTGCAAAGAMAATGCATGACAGAGTACCAGAGAAAGTTGTTTGGCATCCCAGCTTATCTTTTTATTTCTTTTTATTGCAGAAAGTCCTGTGCCCTGGTTTCAGTTGTGTGTTTTTCCCTTGCCTTCCTCTCTTTCTGACTTCACTTGCCCTAAGATCTTTCTACTTTATATTCACTGTGTTTTAGAGAATCCTCATCTGCCTCCAGCTTTTTGTTGTTCATTTCATTTCATTCAGGTGCTTCCAGGTTGCATAATTATCTTTCTGGTGTACTGCTTTGGTACTGAACTATAATTGCCCCAAACACGTTACAGTGTGTCAGTGCAGAATTCAGTGCATTTCCATGCCAYGCACATGTTAGAGATACCCATCCGTTCAGCCAGGTCCTTCCAGCCCAGAGTGTTCATCCTGCTCCCCGGCAGTGTACAAGACTGCTTGTTCCAGAACATCACCACCTGTCTGCCGCTCCTCTGTTGCCTCTTTTTATCAGGGTTCAGTTGTCTTGGTGCCTGGGCCTTTACTGTTAACCCATGTTGACTCTTTTTCAAGATTGCAAAAAGAAAATTGCTATTGGTAACTCAGCTTGTTTGCTAATGCTGTGAGGGTCATCCTTCTCTATAAAGGAAATTCATTTGCTATCAGAGTGGCTAGGGAGGCGGAAAGATACGTCCCCCATCAGCTGGCAGTACTAGACCAGTCAGATTCCTGTTGTCTGGAGCAATGGGAGGGCCTGGGTAGAGCATGGATGTCCCGGGAGACGGAAGAAAACATGTATTATGAGTTACCGTGGGATGCACTAGACAGCCCAGTGCAGAGATAGCTCAGGTCTGTCAGACTTCATCAGCTCCAAACAAGTGGCTCTGCACCGAGTAATCTGAAGATCATCAGTGCTTATTGTCACGGTGCTGCCTGAGGGTGGCTGTGACCCTGAGCTGTCTGTAGAAGCAGCAGAACTGTGATCTCAAGGCTGTATGCCAAATTTGTGAGTTCTCTAAAACTGTACCTGTGCCTCAATTAACCTACAGGCAGTCAGACAAGAGCATCTGGGAGCTGGGAATTGTTCAGACCAGAGACACATAGTTCAGATGCCCATCTTCACGCATAACTTTTCCTTTCTCCTCCTCCTCCTTTTTGATGGGTCCAGGGGTTTGATCTTTATAAGTTGAGAGCTGTGTGAGGGCACAGAGGGACTGTCACTCAGCAGGCATTTGGTCCTGTAATTTGTGATGACATTAAAATGTTGCTGCAGGGTGAATGGGAGATAGTCAGTGAAGCAACACAGAAGACAACAAGCAGAAAGTTGAGAGAGAGGAATAAACAAGCCAGGAATGGGATGTGCCTCTATTGGTCAACATAACTTTTGTCTATACATTGGATTGTATTAACTCAGAATAACGCACTTATACCTTGGAGCAGTAAGATCTGTATAGGTCTCCTTTATGCCAGAGAAACAGAGTTAATTCTGATCACTTTTTAGAATGGATCTGAAACATGGGAGAAGCAGTTCTTTCTAATTTCTTTGGAGAGCTGTGGTCCTTGGGGCACCGAGGTATTACTTCTCTGATGCACACTCCTTCAAGATACTTCTCATTTTATTAGGTCAAATCATGAACTTCCTATCTGTGCTGCTGCTTATCTTGACAGAGTCAGAGCACACTGTGTGGTTTTTAGAAACACATAATCCATTAGTGCTGATGTGTGTGGCACCGTTAGCGTGCAGACCACACAACAGTGGGCTGACAGTAAGAATTGCAAAATATGTTGGAACTTAGATATGAAGAACAAAGTTCTTGACCGTTCTTTGTTGTAAGATTACTGCCACTGTGCAAAAGCTTGATCTTCCTGTTGCTGCTGTCCTGGCTAAGCATGTTTTTCTAATTTTTTAGTAGTAGTAAAGATCTGTTGTGCTTTTAATTTTTTGTGATTACAGTCCTTACTTCTGACCTTGCTCCCTGGGAAGTATCACAGCTGCCATTCTTCACTTAGTAGCTGTTGCTTTCTGGGGGTAGGTTAAAGGTTTCCTTTGTATCTTGGCAATTCATTTAAAAAAATGTTTGTGGAACACCCATGATGATGGCACTACAGAAATGCAAAGTGATCCGTTACGTCGTTGTGAGTATAATTAATATTAGATTGTAAAAAGCTACCGCTCAGTTATTGTGAGTTTGATTTTTTGGGGAGTCAACATGTTTCCATCATTTGAATACATACCTCTGTGAACTATTTACTCCTAAATAAATGATGAATCTTTAGATTAGGATATGACTTACTAGCAGTGTTCATGCCTGTCATTTGAAAGAGAATTATTGGTCATGCGTTCCTCCACAAATGCTGGCTGGGTAGCTGGATGCAGCTGGTAGGCTTTAGGTTTTTTCCTTTTTGTTCGAAAGGAATAGCCAAGAATGTTAGGCATCTTCACTGTCAACAAATAATTGTAAGTAAAGCTCTGTGTAGCAATTATTTTCATGCTTTAAGATCTGTGTACTACATGTATAACTCCAAAATTCTTTAGTTATTTTTAGGCGGCGTGGTTAAATAATCTGTTACTATCCATGATGTCATAAATATATGCTACTTCAGGTGCTTGTTGCAGGTCTGCGTGCACTTTGATTCATAAGATGCATAGGAAAACTACAGCTCTTTTAAAACTTAACCTGGCTGTGGCCAGCATAAACATCATTTAGGGCCCTGCTCTGCCAACGGTGCTTGGTACAAGTCACTTTAGCTGCATGTGCTTTTGTCATGTGGGCAAACAGTGCCTCTTTATGCCATGGGAACCCCACAAAAAACATGACTTACTTTTTCCTAATGACCTGTTGCAGGCAAGTAATAAACCAAGAGAGGAGCATTTTGGTAGTTTATGTAAAACGTTTTTGTGGTATTCTAAGAACCCAGTTTGTCAGGACATGAAAACATTAATGATCCCTCAATTACATAGGGGAAAACAAAAGCCTACAGGGAGCTATAAATTTGAGTGTCATTTACTCCAGATTACAATACTGTCAAAGCAGAGCAGGAGAGGATCTATTTGTCACTGATAATGAGGGAAATCTGATGCATCAGGAAAATAAATTAAGATTTACATTGGCTGACAATGATTCAAAGCAAAGGTTCTGAAATAATTAGAGCCATTTCTTTATAAAACCCTCTCACGCTTTTCTTCCTTGTGTTCATCACCCTTTCATACTGTTTCTTAGCTGTCGGGAGAAAAAGCACCAACAGGTGCTACTTTGTAATGAAAGACAGTCCAAGCACAGCAGGGTTTGCATCAAGATTTCTTCCAACTCGACAGGCCCTTTTTCTCAGTGCTCTGAAAGGGACTCTTCCAAATTATTGTCATGTCCTGCTAGTAGTCAGGCTCAGGAAGAGTGGGAACATGCTGCAGAGCATTCGGAGAATGAACACAGCCAATTAATCAGGCTGCTAAGCAAGGAACACAAGATTTGGGCTGAATTTGGAGCTCATTAGCCACAGGGCGCGAGATGACAACTTGCTGCTTTCCTTGGGCACGCTAAAAACTGCAGCAGGCTGGGATGAAAACAGTGCTGCTTGCTAATGAGTGCCAGCATCTGGCAGTGATATAAAAAGAGGGGTTTTCTGTTTTGTTTTAAGCTGGTGAAAATGAAATTTCAGAGCTGGAGCGCATGTGAAGAGCAGGCTGCCAGCATCTTTGGGTTGTGATGGTTTATTTTCCTGTTTATTTGCTGAAGAATTCTGCTAGCATCAGCTCTGTTTTTGCTCTTATTTGTGCTTCATGCCTGACTGTCATGTTATTTCTCCTCAGATGGGTACTCCACCATCGATCACCGGGACAAGGAGCGCAAATACAAGACCAGTGATAACACAGGGGATGCCTCAGAGAAAGAACCTTTAAAAGTGAGCTTCCTCTTACTGCTGAATGCTAGTTAGTGCCTTTAAAAGAAAGGAAGCCTGGTGTCCTCAGGAAGAAATATAGGGTAGTTACTCACCAGGGGGCTGTAAAGGGCTTGCCTTTTTTTTTTTTTTTTTTTTTTTTTTTTAAAGATAAAGGCGCCATTTCATAACTTAGCACTAGGCTAACTACAAATAAAAACAAAATGCTGCTTTCCAGTGCAGGAGCAAATGCAGGCAATCACTGTATTCTTGTAAATGGATGAGGTTGTAAAAATAGAAAGTGTTTGTTCTGTCACCCTTGTCCAGGCAGCATTCCCTAGCCCTAAAGTGTGTAAGTGCGCTCAGACCTTGTTCCGAGAATAGTCACGTCAGACTGTCACACTGCTTTATTATTTTCAGCATGAGAAGTAGGTGTGAGCTTGTGTGTCTGTGTACAGCAGTGTGGTGAACAGTATTCATTTCCCCAACACTCACTCACAGTCCTGACGGTGGACTATGGGCATGGGCCAAGGAGATGGAGAGGGAGGGAGAGACGTGCATAGTTATGTGTGTGCCTTCTAAAAACAAATTTAGTCAACTTTATAATTTTAAAAAAAAAAAAAAATCTATCTTCACAAAGCTCTTTGTATTGTGGGTTGTGTGCAAATGTGGCTTAGCAGGCTCTGTGTAATTTCTGTTGCATTGCTACGCCTTTTAGCAGACCTTTTAAAAAGTCGCTTAATGCTGTGGCCATCAGTTCTCCCCGGCCTCAAAACAAGCTTGTGTTTTCCCCTGGAGAAGTAATTTTGAGGAGGAAGAGGAGGATTCAGTGAAACGAGTCAGTGGTAGGAAACACTATTGTTAGTCTGCAGAAGGCTGTCCTTAATAACCTTCAGCACGTTGCTGATAATATCAGAAAATCCAGGTGATTCATGTTCAGTAGAAACAATTAAACTTCAGTCAATTGAAAGGAAAACCCACTATTATTGAGCAAGGGAAATAAAAATGTGATTTGGAGAAAAATATTTCCATAGATCACGAATTAGGAAGATGTCCTGCTGCATCAGTCTGCCTATATTAAGTTGCCTGGTCGTGCATTTCCTGCTGCGTCCTGCCTTTCTGTGAAGGTGTACCCTGGAGAACGGCTTCAATCCAGCTGGACATTTTTTAAGCACAGATCACTCTCTTCAATTTGCCAGTTCTGGGTATAGCTGCACCCTGTTGAAGGCTGCCCAGTTGGACTTTTTGGTAGAGGTGGTTGTGCTCCTTCATTTGTTTTTGGAACTGATAAAACTGAGCTGATTACTCAAGTCATGCAGYGTGCCCCCTGCTCCAGTGTGGCAAGAGACGGCCCTGCCTGAACGAGCGTCAACGAAATAAACCTTCTCGTTCCCTTGTCACAGTTCTAATATGTCTTGCAAGGATGCAGTGGGAGTGGATGCACTAAGTGACATAAGAATGTTGATCAATGGGAGCTTGACAGAAAATGTCTTTCTAAGGAAAATAGGCTAAGGCAGGGAAATTAACAAATACTTGTTATTTTTGCCACTCAAAATTAATTAAAGTGGTCCGATACAACCCTCAAAATCACATCAAGCAGGCCAAACTCCAGTGTGTGTCTGGAGTGAACAACCCAGAGTTCAGTGAGTAGCTGCTTTGCTTTCATGAGAAAAGAAGAAAAAACATTTCACCTCGACAATGTGTCTCCCATAGTCTGTGCTGCCTCTTGGTTTTAAGGACAGAGGGTAACCTGAGTTCAGCCTGTTGTACACATCAAAGGTGTGCGCTGCCGTGCCCTCAGCTGGGCAGAGCTGAGTAGCTGCTACTCATCCTTCTCCCTGTGCTGTGAAACAGAAGTATATCTGTGGGGTCTTCTGGCTTGTGAACTGTTTGATAACCATGGCTCTGAGGCTCAAGAGTGGCCGAGAATTGTGAATAATGATGGCAGGGAAGTGCAGCCTTTTGGCTGTTGCAAATGCTTTTGTCAGTATTGTGCCTTTGCTGATCTTTTTTCTTTCTCTACCACTAATTTTCCCTTGTGCTCCTTTAAGCTGACTTGTTTGGTGGTTTTGTTTGATTAATCCRCTCTGTTTTGCCTTTAACTCCTCACCCTGTGCTGCAGAATGACACAAATAGGAAAAACATTAACAGGAGTAACAGGGCTTCGGTGAATCTGGTGGATGCCCGTGACATTAAACCCCAGCCTGTTGACTCCTGGGTCTAATTTGCATGCATGGTAGGTCCTTTTAATGGTAATTGGTGCTAGTGATTAACTTGTCTCGTGCATGATCTATATCGCTGTGGAATCTCTTCAAGGCTAACTGCTAACTGGGTCCTTCCAGACAAATGAAAATGCGCTTGAAAAAAAGTGGTGTTTATATTAATCAGTGTATCTTTAATGAAATGCAATGAAACACCACTGTTTSATTAAAAAATAACCTGTCAAATAACCAGGCAGAAAATTAATATCGTGAATGATTGGTTGTCAGCTGAAATGTGAAAGATTTCTGCTGTTAGGCCATGGGAATGAATTTGAATACTGTGTTCCTGCTTCCAACCATTTTTTCCCTCTATGCTCATTGTAAGGATTAGCCTGAGACCTAAGGAAAAGCATATCCTTGACTATTTATGAATGTCCCCCGAGGTTCCCATGAATTACACAGCCCTGCCCACCTGCAGGAAAGCTGCTGGCTGTACACAAGTTACTTTGCAAGGAAGGAGTGGTGATTTTGGTTATGCAATAAACATTGACTCATAACTCCCATCTCTCAATTCCTTTTTTTTTTTCTTTTTTTCCTGTTGCTAAAGAAAGGTGCCTTTTTGTCGCTTTCTAGTTCTCTGCCTTTGCCACGTGCCAAGTTCCTCAGTAATGTCACTGGCCTTTCTTCACTCCTGCCACTGCTAATCTGTCTCCTGCTGTCTTCCTAGACAGCCCGCTACCCTGGTTATACCTTCTGGCACTCCATCAGATGTGATGCTACGTTTGGAACAGCAGGTTTTGTGCCCCTGGCTATGACTAAAGGAAAATCTTAGTGACTGTCATGAGGGCACTGGGCAACTTTCCCATCAGAGTGGACAATAGGCCTTTAAAGGCCCAAATTCCAAAACATGGAGCATCATCCACCCTCATAATTCTACATGGAAATCACTTGCAGTAGCGGGAGAGAAAATTCCTGTATGTTTTTGGGTGGGGGTGGTGTTTTGTTTTTTTTTTTTTTTTTTCCCCTCCTCCTTCTTTTAAGGGTCTAGTATAAGTGCTAAGCGTTAACAGATCGTTTCTGTTCCTGGGTTGGAAGCATGTGCCCAGAGCAGTCTTTCAACATTGCTAGGTACTCTTACGTAGCCATGGAGCAGACCCTGGCACCGCTGGCTTCCCACAGCTGGTCAGCACTGCGTGGTCAGCCTTGTTGGCTTAGCCAAAGGGCAGAGATAAATGTATGTGTGTAGTGCCTGTACGCTTCACTCCTGCACTCTTCCTCTGAGCAGTGAAGACTTACAGGTGGGGTACAGACTTTGAAAAATGAAGTCTGTGCTCATTTTCTCCCAGTCATACCCTTCAAGGAACCCATATATTGGGGATAGGTTGGCATTTCCAGTCACTGTCCTACCACTGGGTGATGGAGATCACCAAGGTCATGTTACTTGCTGATATTAATCAGTTTTGACTTTATTTTGCAGGGCTAGAGTCCAACCACATTTTTTTTAATTGAGGGGGAGAAACAAACATTGAATCGACACAGAGGATCTCATCAGTCACCACTGCCATTCAGATTTGGAGGGCTCTGCATCACTGACCAGGCTGCAGGTTCTAGGAGGATGTGGGGAGAAAACCCAACTGACTGCCATTGCCAACCCCGGAGCACCATGCCTTACAGCRAGACAATTTGCTTTTTAACTCAGTTACATTCCCACCAGAAATAGCCACCACCTCCCCCTCCCTCCCACTCCTGCAAGAAGAAAGCAAGCAAGCAAGAAAAGAGAATCCGAGCTTCTATCTAGCTGGCTGCGTTCTTAGGTGACTCTTACGTGTGAATGGTGCCAAGAATGAGAAGTGAAGGTCTTGCGGCAGCAAAGACGACAGCTTCACAAGTGAAAGAGAAACTGCAGAATATTTGAAATAATATCGTAGGTGTAGCCATGAAGATAATAGCACTTTTCTGGTTTGGGGCTCATTGTTTTGCTTTTTGTTTTGGGGGATTTCTTTTGAACTGTGAATCTAACATTTTTAAAGGCTTTTTGAAAAATGTTTAGGTTTTCTTTATTATTTCCACAGAAAGTGCAGGAATGTTGAGTGGGTTTATTGGATTTCAATGAAGGGAGAAAATGCAGAACAAAAACTATTAAACGCTGGTCAAATGAACTGGAGAGTGGATGACAAAGTTGATGCAAGCTGTATAATCTGCTTTTAGAGTAAGCTATATCAATCACAGTGCTATATTATCATTATAATCTGGTGTACAATACTTCTGCCTTTTGAATTCTGTAATGGCTCTGTTTTTATTTCCACATATTGAAAAGCAGTTTATTGAAGGTTTCAGTGTCCCTAGTTCAGAAATCTATGCTGAGAAATGGAGTTGGCTGGCTTTTTATTTTCTTGTTCTCAAAGATTGCAATAAGGAGCTTTTACATTTTAAATGTACCAGTGTTGCATTGATGACGATTAACAATTTCTTTTGCCATAGCTGTTAACACACTGGAAGAAAATAAGAGCTTTTTCATAGGATGTCTTATTTTGAACACGCTATAAATTTTTAGATGGATCTGTCACTTACATTTGATGGTAAATTTATCACTGTTGGATCCATGTTTGCTTTGGGCTATAGATCCTGATGAAAAATGCCAAAAAGGGAACTGGTTTGGCATTTTTTACATCATCATCATGATTTCTGTGTTCCTTTGGTTTTGTTTTGAGATTACATATTTCATTTGGTGTGAAAATCACCCGTGTGCAACGGTTCTCTTCTAAGATGCCAAGGCCTGCTTTGTGTAAGGGGGAATTTTTACCTCACAAGAACATACTCTGCATATATGGTATCTGGTGATGCCGTGAACTAAATGACTTCAGATCACTGATTTTCTCCAGGCATTGGTCAAGGGAGGGCAGCAGATGAGAATAGGAAGCAAATGTCTCACTAGTAGCATCAGAGGACTTTTGCTGATTTTATTTGGTTGCCACTGTTCTTTGATTGCCACATTTAGTTTTAAACAAGCTCCTAAAAACGGTGTGACTGGAAAGCACATTTTTCAATCTAGCAAACATCATTTGCGGTTTTCAGTGCCTGCCGTTTCCTTTGTAATTAAAAAGGGGAAATATCCAACAACCTCACCTCCCCCAAAATATTACTGTAATAGTAAACATCTAAAATTTTTGTAAAAAAAAACAATTTAAAAACTTTTAAAAAAAAAAAAAAGCAAGTACCAAGAGCTTTGTATCTTCTTGAGTATATTAAAAATTTGACATGAATACATATATATAAATTAAAAAATCTATATATCTATATATATATATTGTTGTGCAGAGGATAGGTTAACAAAACCATGTAAAGTAGTTTGCAGGAGAGGGAAGCATTTGTTGATTCAGGGAAAAAGACTGATGCCAGAAGCTGTCAGTGATTTGGATGATCCATGTGCTCCTTCGCACCCTCCCTTTTTGACCCTCATCTTCCACGTACGTTGCAGCGGTCACTTCTGGATCCTGGGGAAGGTGAAGTTGCTTGGAGCAAATTAAGATAGCAAAGATTTGTTTTTTCACCTGCATGAGAGTCCTATTGGGCCAAAGATGCTCAGCGGATCAAGGGAAGCAAAGTGATACATCTGTGATTATCTGCATTTGTGTGGGGGCAGTGTCTCTCTATGTGTAGACATAAAGTGTGGCAATGAAACCAGATACATAGTCTGACTGTATATTATATCAATGGTGCTCTTTTCATACTTGTTCTGCCAATACGCGGAGACCCTTTTAACCAAGCTACACAGAAGAGTTTTATATCACTTTTGGTTATGTACTTGGTGTATTCTTTTTGTATATGAAAGGATTTTTTTAAAAAMGTTCAGTAATTAGCAATGGAACCTGCTTTGTAGCTGATTAGAACAGTGTAAGAGAAGGGCCGTGCTGTCAGTCTGTCCCTGATCTACTTCAAACCATATATTTACCAAAGGAGTCTGAGAAAAAGTTCACTTAAAATAAAGACCTGACTGTTGAAAGGCGTCTCTGCTAAGACTTTGTGATTTAGTTATTGTACAGATATTTCAAAGCCAGCAAAAGGTTAACAGAGAAAACTGCAGGAAGGGGGAAGTGAAGTGACTAGGGGCCAATTATGTCCATGACCTCCTATCCCAGATATCCCATGGCTTTCAGTGGGGCACTACAGGGACACTCAGAATCTGGATTGGAATCTACTTTGGTCTCTGTCATTAGTGGGCTAAAAACACCGAGGAGCAAATTCAGACCCTATCCCACTTTCCCCCAAAAATCCTTTTCGTATTTACACTGCATCCTGTGATAAGCAGACCTCCCTGTCAGGTTAGATGGTGCTGGCTGCCCAGGGTCGTTGTGGCAAACTGTTCTTTGTTTTCCTGGGGGTAAGTGTTTGTGGCAGCCAGCGTAGTTGTGAGCTGACAACATGGTTTATTGCTGCAGAAAAGCAAAGGATGGTATATCAAGAAGTCAAATACCAAGTCCGTGGGCCAAGGCTTCCCCTGGGAATCACATGTCTTACCCCTGCCCTTCCCATGCCTTACAATAATGACAAATTCCCAAGTATGTAGCAATAACCCATCATTTACATTACCGTGGATTTTTTCTTCTCACTAAACTGTTGTTTGAATATTGAGGAAGGAAAATGGATTGGGGTGTGACTTGCATATGAGACTGTTGCCTTGTACTATCAGCCCACCAGCTGAAGTCCAAAGCAAGATACTTTGATCCAGGTCTGGTGATTTATTATCCTTTTTATCTATGGCCACAAGCTCGCTGGTGGGATGTATGCCCACACCTGCCCTTACCTCTCCCCTTGTTGGCACAAGTGTGACTGGCTGTTTGAGCTGTTCTGGGATGTGGGTGGATGAACCCGTAATTGTTGTATTTTGGCAGCAGGGACTGTATGTAAAGAAGGGAAAGCGGCAATGTGTGTGACTAAAGCTGCAGTAGGGTCTAGAGTCTCCTGCTAAAAGGCAGGCAGTGCTTTTTAGGGCTCAGGTATGTGACCTCCTCTTTTCCTGTTGGCTCCACTGTGAAAACTGGAGGGAATCTGCCTGCAAAGGGCTGGGGTAGAAGAGATTTCTACCTGCAGAAATTCTAGTGGGAGGGATGGTTGTGGAAGGAAGCGATGGTGTTGCAAGACTCCTGCTAAAGAGGAGGAGGAAATTTGATGGCCCAGTGAGGGCTGAGATAACATAGGGGAGAGGGAGACTTCTGATGGCATGTAATTACTGCAGAACTTTCTTCCCAGGGAGGTGGCTTGCACATCTCCCAAGCATCTTCACTAAGCTGTGGAGGTTTTTAAAAAAACATTGTGTGTCAAGACTCCCCTGGAGAAGCATCAAGTTTGGTTGTTGAGTGTGTGAGCAATGGTACTTGTGCTTACAGCTTCCCAGGTTGGTCTGTCTGCAGAATCCGAGGAGGAGAGTGGAAAGGCAAGGCTTTAGGATATTTTGTTTCTTGTCTTGGAGTTAAGCAGCAGTTCAGCCATAAGTGTAACTTGACAACTCAAGATGTGTTGCCAGCTTGAAATGCTCCCCAGAGAACAGCTTGGGCAGCCATAGGTCCTGATCTTCCGTGTCTTCTGGGCAAAACACCTGCCTGTCCTAGTTCCACTCTTGTGCACTCAGAGATGCCAATTCTGAATGCGTCTGTATCAGGAAAGCAAATCTTGTCTCTGTTGCCAAGACATCACAAAAGGGACCGACCTGGGGACTAGGAACGGACTTGCTGCAAGTGACACATCAAGAAAGCAGGGGGTGGCAGGTTTGTTGCAGCAGATTAGTAAGTTCTTGCCGGCTCTGAGGAGTAGTTTTCAGTAATGCTTCTAGCATGCAAGGCTTATGCTAGGTCAAAGCAGTTTTCACTCCTAGAGCAGTTCCATGAGATTGAAGGTGGTGAGTTACCTTCTGTTACTTGCCTTAAAGTTGAGCGTATAGGCTCAGCTACCTGTGAGAGAGGCACACGTGTTAAACCCTTCAAGTAAGCAAAGCTTCAGAAGCCAAATGGGCACATTAGAGTGGTTATAGCCTCTTTTGCTGTCCGACTGCACGCTCAGTGGAAACTACAGCGTGCCAATAACTTCAGCACTTTTGTGCTGTTGGGGTGGAGTCGTGCTCTCACAGTTTTTGAAGGTGTTCATATAGGCATAGTTTCTTGCAAAACTTCTTTGTTTTGGTGCCCCTAAAATCTGGTGTTTCCTTATCTTTGACAGAGAAATTCTCTGATTTATTGGTACAGTAACTAATCTAGTGCATTTAAGGGGAAGGTATTATGAACCTTTTTTTTCTGTCTTAAGTTTTACATCAGGGTAGGATGTTCTGAAGTCCAAGGTGAGGAGGAAGATAGCGCAGATACTACAAGGCCTGCCAATCTGGTTCTTACTGTTCAGAAAAACAAAATAACTAGCCTAAGAAGCTTACTGGTAATTAGTAGCTAATGTGTTTGTAACTATCATGTGCCTTAAAATTTTCATGGTAGGAGAATAAAAAAAAAATCAACAATGTGTTTTCTGTAATACTGCTCAACATTCTCTCTGTAGTTTAGACTGGTGGGATTTTGCATTGTATTTACACTGTACTATAAACTGAAACACTTAGAATGGTTTGATTTTACAAGTATGGAGAGGAAAAAAAAAGGTGGATTATGCTTTTCATAGAACAAATGTTACCGTGACAGAATGTATTATTATTATAGGATCTTTCCATAATGCAGACAAGTAGAATGCTTGTTAGAAACCAGGTATGTAGGATAACAATTTGGTGTGTTTTCAATAAACCATGCCTGGAAAGAATACATGTGCCATTGGTTATCTTTTTGTTACGTCAGGTATCTCAAATATTCTTTGGCTTTGCAACAGCAGTTTTCTGTGGCAGGGGATTATTCAACCCTAGCTCAGGTCAGCACTCTGTGTGTTAGTAAAAGGTCAGTGGTAATGAGAGCAGTTGGAATATCCTTTAAACTAGTATAGCTGAAAATTTTTGATTCATTGCCGTATGCTGGAGTTGTAGCACAAAGTCCTGTAAGGACCCTGGACTGTAGATCATGGGGTTTTTTCCTTTTTAATATACAAGCATATTTCTGTGGGAAAGACATCTGCGTCACTGTTCAAAGGCCTGCACATTTGGGACCACAAGCATAACTTGCTGATGGCTTTTCCATTTGGGAAGTTATTAACCTTTCCCAATTTAGTCATAAAATCCATGTAACTTTACAAAGTTTTCTCTTTTCTGAAATGTATTTCTGAAATCTGCAGGTATTCTCATAAATATAAGTGTGTAAGAATAACAGAAAATCTTTAAGTTTATCATAGCAATATATGAGGTTTGGTTGAGATGAGAAATTGTTATTTTGGTGATGTGCCAAATAATTTACATTTGTTGCTGGGGGGGGGGGGGGGGGGGGGGAAATCCCGATACTGAAGTGTCAATCATGTGTTTCAAGTAACAGCCAGTTACTGACAGATCTTAATTCTCTTGAGGACTGTCTCTCCCTGGCACGTTCATCTGCATTGATAAGATCAGTAGGGAGACTGATGTACCTAAACACATCATACTTACCGCCATGTCTTCATGAAGCATGACAAAACCCAGTAAATCTTGACATGAGTGTTCTGCAAGGTCTTACAGATAGAGCGGAGGTCAGGTTTTCTATGAGTGAAAGGTTGATGAATCATTGCCAGTAACAGAGTTTGGCATGTGTTAATGCCTGATTGTACCATTCACAGCACTGTAAGGTTCCATTTACTTGCAAATGCTTGCAAACAGCACTTGGAAGGTCATCCTCAGCTTGCCTTCCCTCCTTACTTCAGATGTCCTGAATGCATCCCCAGGAGTTTTGTAAAATCATCTCCAGATTCTGTTCTTGCAGCTGCAGGATTTAGTTTCACAAGTGCTCTGGTAAGATGTGGGCCCCTGGGCTAGGTATCATTGGCGTTCCGCTGCAATGAGGAATCTGATTTTTTCTTTGTGGATGCACTAATATGGCAACGAATAGCAGATGCTGTAGGTAAGGTACTGAGCTAAAACAAATATGTTGTTTCTACAACTGACCTTTTATAGCCGTCAAAGTGATTTCCTTTCCAGCTTATCACAGGTAGGGCAAATGGAAGCAGTGAGTCCCGCAGGTGAAAGGTTAACCTGGTAACAACGGGCAAGGAATATCACAGCCCTCATCTATTTCAGGTTTCAGCAGTGTCTTGGGGGAATATTCTGTCCTCATGGGTCTCTTCCCCAGTGTCTTACTGTGAAGGTCTCTGTGCAACTGAAGCACAGCAATGGCAGAATCTCATTCTGGTACGAGCTGACAAGTGATTTTTTACAATGGGAAGTTATTTTATAATGGGACCATTAGCTGAGCTGTAGAGACAGAGGCAAAGACTAAAACTCTTTTACTACATTTAGTGTGTGTGCACAGTGAACATAGCTAGCTGTTATTCATAAGATACCTTATAATTGATTCCTAATTGATTGACTACTCAACCAAATAAGCATGCATTGCTGCAATGGTGGCGTCACCTTTGGTGGGAGAGTTGGGATCTCGGTGGTCTCTCTTGCTGCTCTTGTAGGGGTTTCTGTATGTTCTCTTCACTGCATCTAATGTTTGACTCATTGCTCAAAATTCTTCAGTGGGATGCTTTTCACTTCCTCATACCAGTGGGAGGAAGCACTAGCTCTTGTACAAACGTATGATGACTGCTGTTTGCTCTGATGAGTAATTTCTGCTGTAATGATTGCTACATGGGTGCTGTTATGCTCAGTTTGGTATTAAATTAGGAAGCTAAAGGGACTAGTGCTGGGTTTGACTTCCTCATAAATCCGCCTCCTCTCTTGTACACTGATTTAAAGAATCAATTCAGTATTATGAAAGACAACATCATGTCCCTTTGAGGTAACAGAGAGGCTCTGGCAGAAACCAGACCTCACTTTCACGTGTTGCCTGAATCATTAAGACAACCTAGAGAGTAGCAGTCATTTGGAGAATAGATCTCAATTACCAGTATTTGGTGGGATGAACCATTTGTGACGTGAGCTGTGAGAATTTGCTGAAAGCTGTGTGTGTTTTAGGGGAGTTCTTTCCATTGGGAGCTTTCTATCAGTGGTACACTCTCCTTGGGCAGTCTTTAAACACATGCTTCCAGATGCACAGTTCCATACCTGTTTTGTGCAAGAATAGGTTGTGTCTTCTAATTGCAATAGACTGATGTTGCAGTAACACTCAGTAGGTTTTTAGAATATATTTGAATTAGAAGATCCATTGTCTACCTTTTGCTTCTCCCAGAATTCAAAGCATGACTTTATTTTGAAAAGTAACTCTTCCCCCTGGGAGATTTCACATTTATGTGTCAGTGACTCCAGATCATATTTGCTCAACTGACCAAAAGCCTTTTTTCCAATTGTCAGTCATGCAAACCAAGTCAGGCTTTTTCCTTTTCATCCCTTGCCACCAATAATTAAGAGCATTTCAGAAGTGTGGTCAAGTGGAAAAAATTTTCTTGCGTACGGAATTCTGTAAATAATCTGATGATACGTACACTGTGTTTATTTTTACAATTTGCCATGTGGGAGATCCTTTCTAATGAATTAAAATACCTTTTTTATACTAAAAGGTGGCTGTTATATTTGCACACATATTACACATGCATTATTCACTAATGCATGTTTTGAAATGTCCATGCTAACTCTACAGGTTCCCTCCTTCCCTAATTTTCTTGACAGTCTCTCGGCCATTAACTAGCAGTAGGAATGTATTCTTCTGATCCTCTCTTGTAAAGTGCAGAACAGTCTACCTGTTTACTCTTGTGCATCCTTCAGTGTGTATCTGAGACTTCGGTTTGTTTATCAGTATGTGTCAAGTGCCCTGCTAGGGCAGGAGTGTCTGTTTAGGTGCAAAGGTGTTTAAGGCTAGAAACAAAAGAGGATTCTTTGGAGTGGTGACCTTAGGTGTACAGAAAAAAATCCTGGTCAACTCTATGTATCCAGATTTTCCAGTGTGCTCTAGAAACTTGTGTATGCCAGCAAATGGGCTTGAAGATTATTTTCTTTTGCAAAAATTGCTTGGAATCACCTGAAGGACTTTGGCCCAGTGACTTTGAGTTGAGCCTGAATACCAAGAGGATGTGCTGCTAAGCAAGCTTACAGAATAAATCATTGACTCATTCACAGTGTGAGATGGAAGTGTTAGAACTCAGGGTCAGCTACTACGCAGGACAGCACAACAGAGTCACAAGGGGCTGCTTCTGCATAACTTAATCCAGTATAGTAAATCTTGTGTCTTTCTCAATGTGACAGTTTAAATTGTTAAAGAAACTCTGATAATGTTGCCTTCTCATATCCCTGTGAAGTGCACACATTACAAGCTGGCTGGGTCACCATGGTTTGCTTGGTTCATTTCTAAACTTGACTCTGTCACCTTAGCCTGTTTTCTTTTATACTGTGGGGCAATTCTCTGCTATGCTCATTATTGGTGTCCTGGAGGTGGATTTCCTGTAGCACACAGGCCAGGGCAGATACCACTTCAGTGAGGTGGGCTATAAAAGGAAGAAGCTGATAACAGGTCTGAAAGAATCCATAATGGGAAAGATGAGATCCCTGATTTTCACTCTGATTTTCAGCTGTTGGATCTTTCTGTGGCTGTTCCGAGACTGGAAATCCCAAGTGCAGTGCAGAACTCAAGGGAAACAAAGGAAGTCACATGCCTGCTCTATTGTTTTTTAGTTTTTATTTATAAATGCAACCATTGCCTCATTATATAATCACAGCAGGACATGCCAGGAAGTGCCAGTGGATTTTTGCATTGTTCAGGTGAGTTAGAGACTTCAGATTTGGCCTTGTATCTTCTCAATGACAACCCTCACTATTCACATCGTGTTAACAACACTGAGGTTAACCAGGGTGTGCAGGCCCCACCTGGTAAAACCATTCTCTCTGGTCTTTATTTTTATACAGCGTCTTAAACTTACACAGCACTTCAGAGTAAGTAGCTTGCCCTGCCCCTAAAAAGCACACACTATGTATATACAATATAATGAGGGGATAAGTAAATATTAGGGGATAAACAGCATTTTCTCAAGGTCTCTGATATTACGCAGCTTTGGTGTTCTTTTGGAAAAAGCATGCTCCTTTTGTTATCTCTCTGTTACTGTGTTTATTTTAATCTATTTACTACTTCAGTTTTCCTTACCTCTGCATGGGCAGATTAATAATTTTATTTGTTTGTCCTCTGCAAAATTCTGTTTTATTTTCTCATCGCTCCATGGGTCGGTCTTCTTTCAGCGCATGCCCTTTTCTCTAGCATAGAGATGATTAACTTTTGCAGTAACTATGCAAAAATGTATCTGATATCACGATAGGAGCCTTCACTGCATTAAGTGGCATGCTAGTAATTTAGCAAAATCAGGGCTCCTGAAATGGTCTTTTCCTGCAACACAGATGCTTTTTTCCACTCTTGATAACGATTAATCAGTTTAGCTTGGGGACACAAGTCTTCAGAAGTTGCAGCGATTTTCTCCACCCCACCCTAAGGCCAAACTGTGGTTGTTCGGGTTTGAGCTCAAAATAACAGACTGTGTTGGTCAAGGCAAGGCRATGTGCATCACCTTGGGTTTGCTGAATGATGTGAAACAATGGAACAGACCTTTGAGCAGTTACCCTACTCACTCCCGATCTTGGTTTCCACCTGGTCTAAAATTATCTCCACTAGCGCTTGCTTTAATTACAGGCTCCAAAATACGAAAAAAACCCAAAATTTAAAGCATGGACAAGTTAACCTGTGCGGTTGCATTTACGTCATTTGGAACAAAGGTTGAGTGTTATTGGTTCTCTTTATCCCAAAAACACAGCCTTTTCCATAGCATCCTCCACTTTCATATATTCCAGATGAGATGGGTAGTTAGTGCATTGGAAACGGGGGTTGTTGCGGATATAGTTAATGAATTCTGGAGCTCCTGGGACGATGATATTGTCAGCCAGAAGAACTGAGCCCTTCCTCAGCAAGTTGCATTCCTAGAAAGAAGAGAAATTGCTTCATGGTGGCTGTTAAGCAGACATTGGCTTGAATATAATGTACTAATGTCATACTCAAGTGCCTGCATCCAAAAACCCATTGTACTACGGGTTTGGAGGGAAGAAAAGACATGGGAGAAGCTGAGTAACTCTCTGATCCTTTGTGGTCATGTTTAATATGCGGACTTTCTCTGTTAACACAATCAGTAGAACATTAGAGATGCTGATAACATGTTGGGTCATTCAGGTTCTGAAATAGCAAATCAAGTGCAGTGGAGGTGTGCAGTTTGCTGCTCAGATTATTTCCAACTATGTCCACATGATCAGTAAGATGGTTTTGGTTTGGCTCTCATGCCTAATGTTTGAAAACTGTTTTAATATTGCATTAAAATGTTGTAGTAGCTCTTAAGGTCACCTGAGAGACTGGCATGTACCAGTCTGCTTTGGCCAGTCTCAGTAAAACTCCAAAACCACTAAATGAATAAAAGAGATCTTCTGTGCTTGTTTTCCTTTCATCTTGTACAACTTTCTGCCATTTTGTTCAGGAGCTGGGCATGAAGCAGTGTTTGTGCACAATGAAGATCACTGACAAATTTCCACAAGGGATAATTAACTTGCAAATATTCACTTCAAGTGCAACATTTATTCTCAGTAAACCTACAAACCTAATTTTTACTGGTATTTTTGTCTAGTAGAAGTTGCTTATCTGAGCTTACCAGCTGTTTTAAAACAGCCTGTAGTTAATCAGGCTGGTTGTTATCCTGTGTTTACAGGCAGCAGTTGTAGCCAAAACATGGGGTGGTTTTTGTGGCTTCCAGTACATTAGAGAAGTCCTGTTGACGAGTGTGCTGCGGAGGCTGTTTAGCTTAACTGCTCTTGCCTCTGGTGACTGAACACCAGTCAGCACAGTAGAAGCAATTGTAGAGACATGGCAAATATCATCTGGTCTGTTGCGCAGCTTATAGAAGCCTACAAGTGACAACATGCTGTATATTCCACTGGTCATCAGGATTTCAGATGCTCTTTGTGTCAGGCTTTTCTAGAAGTGCATGAAAAGGAATGCTGTCTGGGCCACTTTCAATATATATTTCATCTATTTTATATTCATACTTCATATTCACTATTCATATTGCAATACATGCCAAAATTGCATGTTAGAACGTTTGTAACCTCTGAGAAAATGTGGGGATCTTCATCTTTGTCCTCTTAATTTCATAAGTTGTTTTTTTTTTTAAGCAAAGCAACTTGGTGTCACAGTAGCATCAAACTGACCGCTAGGATGGAACTAAACTACCTGTTTGTTTTGTCTGTGTTGTGAAGGTTAAGCTCCGATAAGGATGCGCTAGCTCTTCCCAGGGGAAAGAGCTCAGTCATCCTTACACAGCCAGTTTAAAAGAAAACATTCTCTGGGTACAAAATAACTGTAGGGAGGGAACCTTTTCTTCAGCTTCTGCTGTGTGAATTCAATACTGGCTGTTCATAACCCCAAACAGATTTCCTTTTCAACCAGCTATCTGGAGGACAGGGCTGAAATTAAAAAACAGGGGAGCCTGGATAAGAAAATAATGTTGTAGTCCTCAAGCAGGGGTCAGGAAGTATTTGGCAGGTTCTCAATGTAAGAGGCAGCCTCAAAAAAAGTGGATTTATTTGTGAAGAAAATAATTGAAAAATGACACTTCCATACAAATAGTTAGGCAGTTGTAGAAAATTTTATCAGCCTGCAGCTCCAAAGCTAGGAGAGTATCTGTATGTGCTGTGTTGATAGATACAGATGTTGTGAATCTCAGTTATTTAACACTTGAAAATACCTTCCTATCCAGAAGTCCTCTAGTAGTTACCTTGCCTATCATTGCCTACTGCTGTTACAGCCAACTTGTTTTGTAATGCTAACAGTAATGGTTAGGCGGGTTGGGAAGAAACGAGCATAGTTTTTCCACATTTGGGGCTGGAGATAGAGTTGGACAGCACTTCCCTAGCAAGTGCCTGACTGGGGCAGTCTGCACTCCTCCAAAGGTTGCTTTGCAGCCAATTAATTAGGTGGCGTACAGACTCCCAGAAAGATGATACCCAGCTGTGCTACCAAAATAGTATTTCATCAAAAGGCTCTGCTGGCACCACAGACCCAGGCAAAAAAAGGGGTACTGAGGAAATTAGAGAGGTGGAGCTGGGATATGCAGATCTTAAGTCTCACCTGCTCCCAGGATCAGGATGTTTTTAGGTCAAGTGTTCTGGTTAGTGACCATGCAGATGCTCCTTCTAGGGAGCGTAAGACCCAGACCATGCACTCCTCCAGCTGGGATTTCTGCTGCAGACCCATTTGTTCAGGAAACAAAATGGTTCAACAGTATTTGCCAAGTCCTGAGCTATGTAGTGTCAGCAGTTGTCCCTGACAAAAGTTTTGGATCCTGTCCCCCAAATCCTCTTTTCTTGTAAGGTTGCTATTTTGGGTGCCATTCTTCATTTTACAGAGGATGAGGTCCTTCATAAAGAATATAGGCCTCACAGACATCAAGGCACTTGCTGCTTTGAAGACTGGAATTGTGCAAACTGACCTGAAGCAGGATGGTGTCTGGTGTGTATCTGTCTTTCCAGTGGTCCAGGAAGACAAAATCCAGAGTATCCACTTCATATTTTTTCTTCAGCTGGGGGATAATTTCCTCTGAAGGGCCTTCTAGGAGTTTTACCTGAAATGCAAATCCATCCAATAAATTGTGAACCATTAAGAAAAAGCACATGCCTCTAGCTCATTTTAAACTGTGGCCAGACATCAGCGATCCTGTTTATAGCTCAATATTGCCTCGGTTGAATTATTTCACAGAGTTAGATCAAGTGTATTTTTTTCTTTTTGACAGATCAACTCAGTTATGTTCCAAAATATGGGTTTGGGTGGTTTTGGGTTTTTTTGGGTTTTTTGTTTTTTTTTTGTTTGTTTGTTTGTTTTTGTTTTGTTTTGTTTTTGTTTTGTTTTTTTTTTNTTTTTTTTTTTTTTTTTTTTTTTTTTTTTTTTTTTTAATAATAGCAGAAAAAGTGACCTGTTGTTTCTGTTGGATAATGTGATTCTTTACTGGAAACATGGGAATCTCCTGCTGAAAACAGTACTTTTAATTACTTTTTTAGTTACATCTCAGTTGAATCTTTTAGTCCAAGGGAAGCAAAAAATACAGAGAACAGGTTAGTTTAGAATAAAGCTGGAGGCTACAGCATGTAAAACTGATATGGCCAGTAGAGGGAGGAGGCAGGACAGAGGCTATTACATCTTCCTCACAGGTTTATTGGCATAAGTACTGTTAAACTGAAAGAAGCTGCTGCACATTGATTTGTTAAGCAAGCACCATATACTGTGAGTGGAGGAAAAAAGCAGTAAGGAAATCTGTCTGGTTTATGACTCACAGCTGATCAGGAGATTAAATCAGATGGGGAAACTGCAATTTTAGGTGTCACTAGTACTTCAGGTTCTCTTCAAGAAGTTAAGAAATGCATTAGAAGATCTCATGGTGGGATTTATTTCCTCTAGTTTTATCACCTACATTGAAGTGAGTTGTCTAGTTGAACAGACAGGCCCTTCTCAGGCATGAATCCCCTGACCTGCTGTAGATGTCTGCCTTGGGCTGAGATGGAGTATAGACTGGAAATACCTACATCTCAACAAACTGTACAGAGAGTCAAGGCACCTCTGATTACACAAAATTTATGTATATATATTGTGACCAACTAGATTTGGGTAAGTACATCTCATCTGAAGTCCACTGCACATAATGCAACTGCTTCTTGTGAGCTTTTGTAACAAATTGGACTATAGTTCAGCTTTCTGTTGTACTCAGTCTTGGCGCTGATTTGAACCTTTTAGTTTATATAGAGAAAACCAATATTCTAGTCTAGCTTTTGGGGAGGTAACACTTAGGGTGTCGTACTTTCTTGACAAGTAAAAAACAAATTTAAACCTATTATTGTTGTTTCTATGGAAAAWGTCCCACTCTCCATGTATTGCTTCCTCATACCAACCAGAGACAAATGATATTTACCTTATCTTGTACTCCAGCAAACTCAATCATCTGTTTAGCTATAGCAGCAAATTCTGGGTTGAACTCCACAGTGAGAAGATGAGCTCCTGCCTTCAGTAGCCGAGCAATCCTAACTGCTGAGTAGCCACAGTATGTTCCCAGCTCCAGTGCAACTGATGGATTGACCTCTTCCACTGTCTTGTCTAGAATTAAACCTGAATAAAATGGAAATAGGTTAACTTTTGACAAAAATCAAACTGGTTCACATACAGAAGAACAAGTCAGTGGCAAGAAACTTACAAAGTCCATGTACTCAGTTGCTCAGGACATTCAAAAATTAAGGGTTGATGTCAAATTATATAGTGTTTCCTTTGCAAATTGGCTTATCTGTGATCAAGTTGATCATGGACATTCTAAGTTTCAAAATGCAAACTTTCAACTAAAAAAATCTTACTTAGTTTCACAATATAAACATTTCTGAGTAAGGAAGTGCCTGAATTAACTAAAATATTTATAGTGTTACAAGGGAAAAATGCAGTGTTTTTTTCCTAAGAACTTATTGYAGAAACTGGCCATATTTGTGAAATATTTAACTCCTGAATTTTTAGTGCTCATATTTGTTGCCAATGTTACATGCAGTAGTCTGATACAAAATTTCTCATACTAAATGCTTGTTTTTAAAGGGGAAAAAAAAAAGTCTAGTTATAAAATTGCAAAATCTTTGGATTCACTAGATGAATTTGTGGGATGGAAAACGTTAGTCAATTGTTAACAACAAAAAAAAATTCCCAAAAAGAMGTGACAGTGTACTATATTCAGTCCTTCTGAAGAAAAGGATTTATTTGTGAGAAGACTGTCTCCTCTTACTTGTATGGCTAGAAACTAGATAACTAATCTGAAAAAGTATTTGAAGGGATTTTACTCTGAGCCTTGGAATTTTTCAATGTACATATACATTTCATTACGTGATATTTTCCTGGGTGTCATTTGTTTATGAATAGTGTGATGAAGACGCTTGCATCTTGAGATCATGTGGTCACTCTCGAAACTAAAGATGCATTAACTTTGGTGGCTTTTATCTGACAAAAGGTCATCTTGTCAGAGCAAAACTGAGTGAAATTTTTAGGAATATAATCCCAAATGATCAAAGTTTAGAGCTTTAAGAATTCCTACTCAGCCACCACCTACTGTTCTGTTGCCCTAAGCACCCCAGCCTGGTATGCAGAGGAGCTAGTTTCACAAAATGTACCCATGACAGAGAAGCATTTTTATTGCAATGCTTACATTTGTATTTCATTAGCTATGTTAATGACAGACTAAGTAAATTTCCCCTGCAATTTCCCAGCAAGAGGTACTTTTGTATCTAATTCATAAAGGAACACGTTAACATTTTGCCATTACAGTTTTTTGAAAAGATTGTCACTTTCCTGCAGCTAAAAAAAAAAATCTTTTGTCCACATATTTTCCTTTAGGAGGCAAGAACAAGATGATTTACTCGCTAAGTAGCAACAATGTCCGATAGCTGCTCTTGTATATTACACGGGTAGGATTTCTCCCCTCAACAGTAACTTATAACTTATGCTTGCATATACAAAATTCATATAGTTTAAAATACTTTTTTTTTTCAATTTACTATCTTTCAGTTAAAGATCTGAAAGTACTTAATGAATTATGCCTTAAGGCCACCCTGTATAGGAACTGAGGTGTAACGCAACCCTAGATTTTTCCCATAAATTGTCACCCTCTGCTTACACGTTTGCAATGTACACACCATACAAACCCAGATTTGGTCCTCTGACTTCCTGGATTACTCACTGGATACCCCTCCTCAAAGACATCTGCACAAGCATGCATTACTATTTACAGAACTACTCTGCTGACCACAAGGCTGTTGTGCTTTTTTTTTTTTTTTTTTTTTGCAGCAGATGGAAGTTACCATGTGAATACAATAAGATGTCCTGTACTATGCCAGTCTTGAAGGACCTTTCAAGTGCTGATCCCTACTGCAATTACCTTTCTCATCGCCCACATTCATGGCCCACTCTTTCTGGGAGCAGTACTTATCTATAGTGTCCAGCACACTACAGGGGTCTCCTCGGACTGCATTCTGCAGCACAAAATTTAAAATCCTTTGTTCTTTGCTCTGATTCATGATGAAATTGGTTATTTTCTCCCGGATTATTTCATTCCAGATAAGGGCAGCAGTGCCGTTTTTCCTGATGAGCACCACAAAGAGCAGCAAAACGAAAAGCAGGACGAAGACAATGAACAAAAGGACTGAAGAGCTCTCCAGCATCTGGAAGGAAGAGAAAAACAGCCCAGGGTTAAGGTGGCACGGGGGAGAGCTATCCTTTTTGTAAATATTAAGCTGAATAACCCACGACCAACCATACTAAACAGGAACACACAGAGTTTAATTATGATATTGTCCAGAGTAGCTGAAAATGACTCTCTGTCACTTGGTAATGGATGGTGCTCTGTGGCACTCCCTTTAGAAGCCAATTTTACAGGCAGTCAACAAGTAGCTTTATTTAATGCTCTGGTCCCTTCCCCCACACAGCTGCTCAGTCCTGGCTCCAAGCATGCCACTGCACAAGGAGCCTCTCGGCATCAAAGCTGTTCTAACCATTTTTCAAAGGATTTAAAATCTTAAATTAGAGCCTGCATGCTATCCCACTTTCCTAATTTTTGAGCACGGGGAAACTTCTAAGCTGGCCTTGGTAAGAAAATACGGAACGTCTCACCCTTTAATTTTGAGCACAGTATCAGCAGAAACTGGGCACTGTTAACATTCTGTTTCAAATCAGTCTGCAGGTCCTAAGTTACTACTGTGCATGCAGACCTCTTTGCTAGCACCTGCCCTTCTTGCATGCTCTGCAGAGAAGCCGAGCTTGATATTTCAGTAGGACTCGACCTGCCTCCTTCCTTTCAGAGCCTGCAGCAGAGGTACCCAGGTGGAATGGTTTACAGAAGATAGTAGCCTTTTTCCTGCTTATGAAACCTTTGACATGAGCCATCAATCTGATACTTTTGAGAACAAGAGATACATCTTTTATAAAGTAGGGATGTTTTCTCACTGGTTATAAAAACATAAAACTGAATCCCTGAATCAGAGAAGAGCCCAGGCTCATTAAATTGAAGGGATGTAACAAAAGGGCACATTGTACTTCTCTGATGGGCCAGCTCAAATTATCTGATGGGATTGTGCCTATTCTCCCCTAAAATTCAGTGTCATAGCCGCAGGTGCCTATGTGTGTGCAGCATGGGTGGTGTGTTTCTGTTTGAGAGTTTAGGGCATCTGAACATAAAGCTCAGCAGATGGGATGCATGTCACTCTGTACAGCTCAAGCAATAAATCCCATCAAAGCCATTTACTCTGATGGATTTCAGACAAGCCAGTATACAGGAAGGTGCATTTACTTCCATGCAGGAGTCACAGTACAAAAGATCTGATAAAGAAAGGGTTCTTAAAATTAAGGAGTTGATTTAACCTTTGAGAGGGTGCCAAACTAAGGGTTGTGATTTGCCTGAGGATTCTCTGCATGTGAAGCTCCTCTCTTACAACCCAAAACACACCTCATTTCTGATGATGTAGCTTATAACACCTCCACTTTTCCACCTCTGCTTCCCACAAGCAGGGGCTGGCAGTTGCACACTGGGAGGAAAGCACAGGTTGGAATGTGCTCCAGTTAGTACTGGGATGAATGAATGCCAAGTTCATTTGTTCTTTAAGTCTAATTAGGCATTTGAACACAGGTCTAAAGGATTCAGAACTAATTTCTTAACCTCAGCAGGCTGGCTTGAGTTGCACTGTTTTTTAAACTATTATTTTTAAAAAACATGACACTCAACTCRTTCTAGTCTCTGATTCTTTCTATTAAGCCTCTTTCTCTTCCAGCTTGCTAAAAATGGTGAACAGCTTCCACTTGCACTTGTATTAATGTTCCACCTACCTGGAGTTCAGCAAAACCATTGCTCCAACAGGAGCTACAACATCCTCAAAAATTTTGCCTAAGTTGCCCAAGACCAGAGGTAAAGGGGCTATGATTAGCCAAATATTCCTCCAGATCTTTTCCTACCTGTTCTTGCTTCCCTTTTTTGTTTGTTTCCCCCAAAATTGTCCCAGGGAAATCCTAAATTTTATGCGTGGTCAGACCTCCATTCTGTAGTGGGACTTGGCACATACACATTACACATGGGAAAAATCTATCCCACTGCTTTAAATTTTGAATCATCATGCAGAACACATTTTGAGTTCAGAAGATGACTGAGTTTCCATGGAGATATGCTCAACCTACAGTACAGCCGATGTTTGTTCACCCATCCACTTATCTTAGTTGCACAGCAAGTATGATATGTTTGGAGCAGTTAAAAGTCTATTTCTCTTGCTTTTAAGTAGTCACCAATGTTAATACTTACCTTTAATGCTTTCCTTGCAGTCTGACCTGAGACATTTCCTTTCAGGGCTCGCCAGCATCATTAGCACATGAAAATCTTGCTTATTGGGCTTTCTGAATTTTGTTTCCTAGCTAATAAGAACCTGCTTCTTTACCTCAACAGGATCACAAAGGCCTGGATGTCAATTTTTCTTCTTCCCTTCTATGCACTAGTAGTTCTACTGATCAGTCCCAATTGCCCTGCACCTTCCAGATGGGACTTCTGCTCTTTCTAGTTGTTCTACATGAAGATATTCCACATTATCTGTTCACTGAGAACTTGGATTGGGCTATGAAAATGTCATTGGTTTAACAGAAAAATCTCTCTCTAGCTTCATTTGGCTTTCATGGCTTAGCTGATTGTATGGTCATTGTTGATGGATTTGGATTACTGACATAGTTGAGAAATAATTATTCTGAACTCCTATGAATGCATGGAGCCCAGAAACCATTTTCTGATGCCAGCAGGTATCTAACCTTCCTGCCTCTGGACAAGGGAAACCGTGTGAGCCCTGCATACCAGTGACTCACTTGGTGGCAGTCCAACTGTATTCAGGTCCCTCTAGAACTGAAGACTGTTGGCATTCAGAATTATTTCAGACTACTGCCAGACATAATCCTCTGGTTACAATGGATACTTTGGCATCCTCTGAGTACAATTTGCCATAGGCTGTTGCTTTGGCACTACGAGATTCTGCCAGTGTGTTTTGGGCTGCCCTTCAAAGATCTGTCAGACAGCAAGAATAGATGATAGCTGCAGGATAAACTAGGTGGTGTATTTTTTGAGGAACAGCTTTCCTCCTTTATTGTTTAGTATTGATATGAGATCATTTGGTGAGATTTCTCAAAACAGGGAGAGAGAGCATCTGTAGGCTAACTCAGCCCCACTCCCTGTCCTGCAGGAATGCTGACTTCTTTTTTGGACAGGGAACAGACTGTGAAGACTTCTTTTTACACCTTAACAAAAAGGACCTGCTTGACTGTAAAATCCTGCCCCTCCATTTTCACATTGCTTCCCAGGCATGGAAGGGTATGTCAGCAAACCAGATTTCCATTGTCTTATTTTCTCACGCTGCTACAGGCTTTATACACCAGAATTACAAGACATCACATGCTCAAAGTCCATGTATTAAAGAAGGACAGCTTCTTCATTGTCTGCAGCCTGTGAAATGCTATTTCTTAACGTGTCTCTGTTAGCCAGAGCAGAGAAAAGCGCTCAAATCGGATTAGACCTGCTGATTTTCAGTAACTTCAGCTGATCTCGAACAAACAAATACTTCACCCTCATCCTTACTTGGACAGCAGTATCCTTTTAAAGATTTTGTTGTTTTAAAAGAGTGCACTTTGTGCAGAGAAAGACGCCTTGTTTGAGATGTACATGCCCTATCTTTTCAAAGGCATAGATTGTATTTAGGCTGCTGCCACCCACAGCGGTTACTGCAGTGTGACATCCTGATACTGAGATGCAACTAGCTTGACAAAAAGGTGTAAAGTGGGATATGCTTCTGAACCACACAGATAGCCATAGCCTTCTATCTCTTCTAGCCATTCCTCATGCAAAAGCATGATCAGGCTGACAGCCCTTTAGCTTGTCTGGAAGGGCAACAACTGATAGTTCTGCTGGACCACCTGGGAAACAAATTTTGGATCTTCAGCTACAAAATCTTATTGCTTCACGTTTACCCAAGAATCCCCTCTGAAGGCAAAATACTGACCTGCATTTCTGTTCGTGTCTCTTCGGATCTAGACTGGTGAGTGGCTGTTAGCACTGGTTTGTTTACACGTTTTGTGTAACATGTTTGTCAAGAAGACAAAAAAAGCTATAAATTTAAGCTCAAATGTGTGTGATTTGGGGATGGTCTTAGATCTAAAACTTAAGCAAGGAAGCAATTCAGCTTGGCCATTCCTATGATCAAGCGCTCAGAGGGACCCATTTCTTACAGTGCCTCAGTTAGATGTTTGCACTTCCGAGACCCACATGAATGCTACCATATGTAACAGCAGAGCCCACCTGCCTGCACAGATCCTTAGAGGTTGCTCACAAGTAGCAACAACCTATAAAGTACATGCTGCTTTTTTCCATTTCTAGACGAGTTCACTTGTTTTTGTTGTATCAAGGGATGTTTTTCAACTATTGGGGTTTTTTTTATTATTATTATTGCTGTATAACACCCAAGCACCTTCATAAACTGGCAGTATGGGTTGTCCTTAGCAGAGCTCCTTTAGGAGGCAATTATCCTGAAAAACACTTTCCAGAGAAGGTAACTTTTAAAAGGAGCAAGGCAGACATACCTTGTTTCTTTTCTTTTCCTTTTTTTTTTTTTTAAACACAATTTCTTTTTCAAAGTTTGTCTCTCTCTTAATTTCTGTCTTAGATGTGAAAATAAATTTAGGGATAGCAGTAGACTGTAAAAGCAGCCTGCCAAGAGCAAGATGCATGGTCATGCACCCAGAGGGAAAAAAAATCTGTACCAAAATAGGTAATTGCTTTCATATTCTTAGCTGGAAAATATTTGATATGAAAATTAAGTGCGTAATTCAACCAATTTAAAAATACCACTACCTAAGAGACAGTCATGTTATGACAACTTTAGAAAATGCAACTGTAATTTTAGCTTTAATGTGGATTCATGAGATTCATTAAATATGAAATAAAACTGAACTTGCATATAGTCAAGTTTCCCATAACCACTTATTACAAGGCAGTCGCTCTTATTATTTAATGCTTGTACTGAGGTTCCAAATACACAGGTTAGCACTGCAACCTTTTCTGTGCATTAGAAACACCATGATAAAGTGAGCCTTCTCTTTGAAAGCTAAAATTTGAAGTGGAAAATAGTAGGCAAAATGAAAAATTGAGCAAGGGAATAAACAGAAAACTGGAGGGATAACATTATGGAAAGGAATGAATAACACATCACTAAATCTGTTTTTGAGAAGACAGAGTTTAAAAGAAAACATATTAAAATTTCATGCCCAAACCTGTCAAACTACTGATGAGTCTTCCTAAAGCACTGTGTTATTTTCTTATGTGTCTAATCTTACTCATTTTGGCAGGTTTCATAAGACCAAATCATAACTTGCTAATGCAGTTCAGCAGTTTTCCCCTGATGCAAACTATAATCAAACAATCAGCATTCAAATGGGAGTACCTCTGTTTCAGCTTACAGAGATTGAAAAAGACAATTCTAAAGAAGCAAACACAAATTGTGGGAATCTGCTGCCCCAGCTTACCTGCCCTTGAAGATAAAATATCTAAGTCATTCCAATGGTTATAAAAGAAGCCTCAAGAGACTGGCTCAGCCTTAGGGATCTATTATCATGGCAGTAGTTGTTAAGTTAGGGGATTCACTACCCCCTTACTATTACATGATCTCCAGTTTTTCTAAAAACATAAAAATGCCCATGTGATAGAGCACAAAACAATACATCCTGTTCTTTATTCTTGTACAGGTGACTCCAGCCATTTCACCAAAGATTACAATAAGGATCTTTCAGTAATGCTATTTATCAGTCCTTTTGGTAAATTTTTCCAAGTACTGTTAAAAAATAATTGGTCTTAGAATTCCCTGAAGTGAAAAAGTAAGGATTAGAACAATTGGTAACATCAATTTTTAAGGTAACTCTGAGTAACCAGATGAATTCAAATTGAGATTTTTCTCAGTGTTTCATAAAAACTGTATCAAGTTTTCATAACACTGTCAAAGGAAGGTGTACGGAGATTTGATCTAAACTACTGATTGCTGCTGTTTCTTTCTCAGATTCCAAAACAATCTCTCTCTGCTAAAAACTGATATTTACTGAGAAGAAAAATAAACATGTTGAAAGTAAGCACCTTTAAATGTTCTGAGTTTTAATAAGGACATATGCCTTAGTGAGTTTCACACTTAGTGGATTAAAAAAGTATCAAATTTGATTATTTAACTGTTCTGAAGTGAACATTCTGAATGAACTGTTCATTACATCATGAGTAATTAACAAGACCTCATTTCCTACAGATGCAAAAATAAGAGCTGTCTGGTATTAAAATACTTGGGAGGTTGAAAACTGTTGGATAGAACATTTTTCTAATAAAGGTGAATCTTTATAAGCCTAATTACAGAACCTCTCATTACAATTTTAGCTTGGATAAACTGATATTGCTTTGCTTTGTACTGAAAATGAAGTCCTAAACATAATCGCAAAAAATCTCTTCTACAACGACAGCATGTCCGTTAGACTGCTATTGTCCAGGACTGGAATGAGAGTAAACTTTGTGATCCTGAGTCAGGGGACTTAGGTTTGAGTCTCATTTTGGCAATATTTTTCTGATCTGATCTTGGGTGAGCTGTCTTACCCACATCTTTGTTGCCACAAGAGTAAGTTAAAGTTACTGCTACTTCTGTAACTTTCAAGGTGTTGTAAAGCTGAATTAATCTTTGTCAGAAAAGTCCCTGCTATGGATATATGGATAACACTTGAGGAAAGGCAAAGTGATTTTATCTGCATTAACTAAAGAGATCAATTTTGGGATACCAAGACAGCAAACGCCTATGTGACCTTATTATTCTTGAGTTTATGAACAACAGGGAAAATGTGGAGACAAACAGTGCTTCAAACACTTTCCTTAAGTGATTTCAGCCTGCTGACAAATCAGGCCTTTGAGGAAAGATGATGTTACATCCAATCGTGCTATAATTTTTCATGCATTTAATCTAACTGCCAAGTACTGGTTGGTTGTTTAAGAGTTTATTACGAGTCTCCAAGCATCCAGACAGTACTTCAGCATTCTGATGTTAAAGGGTTTAGAATCTAATTTAGACTTTATTAGCTCACATAACCCGGTGAACGGGGAGTGCTTGGTATATTTATACCATTTAACCTTTTTTCACAAAAGAATCTCTCCATCGGTCTGATGGTATTGAGGATAATAGAAATGGTCTAAAATAGTAGAGTGCCTGGGGACAACGGGGCCTAACTCATTGCAGAGACACTGCTGCTAAGTTTGCAGAGAGAAGAATGTTATAATGCAAACAATTTTCTAGTGGTTTTTTACAAAGGCTGTACAAATTAACAGATTAAACCTTCCCACACACGTACCTGTGTGAAGGAGGTAAGTGTACCCCCTATTTTTAGAAAAGGGTTAAAAAGGTTTAAGTTCAAACTCCTTAAAAGCTTCTGCTGAAATTATGCCTTTAAGTATCTCCTGCACTAAAGTATGCAGAGGATTTGCATATTAGTAAGGATATATTAGCTGTTTAAGAAGCACTGCGACAACAATGCAGAAGAGTCAGCACATTTCTACACGTATTTTAACAATGTCTGTTGCTCTGCACTAGGCCAGAAGAGATCTGTTCTGTGCCATGACTGGGACTGGAGTTCCTGACTCTTTGTCCTATGCTGTCTTGAATGAGGTAATCTCTCTTTTGTGGCATTTTGCTTTTCTTGATCTTTTCCCAGAGCAAGAAAGACAGAGTATTTTGGTCAGAAAGTCTAAACTAACTTCTGCCAAACATATTGTATCCTGTTGCTGTAGGCAACACAATTCAACAGCTTCATATTTTAGTACTTTTAAAGATAAAAAAAAAAAAATCTTTTTACTTCCTATTCTTTTGTTATTGTTTATGTATTTTCAAATGAGTGCAGCACTGTGAAGAATGATCAGCATATTGCCAAAGGTCAATAGCTTGTATTTCAATGGAATCTTAATCTGGGAGTCTGACATTCAGATTTTCCACTGACATCATGAAAACAAGCTGAACAGACTTTATATAATTTTTCACTAAGTATGTCTTGCATGAAATCTAAATTTCCCTCTTCCTAGTTTTTTTTCAAATTGCTACAATGTAGCTTCACTACCATGACTACAAAAATCCAGACTTCAATAAATGCAAAGTTCTGATGATTTTTTTTTTCCCCCTAGGCCTTTTGTCTTTTCTTTTTCCCTCTTCTCAGGTTGAAAGGAAATAAATACAGGTTTCTTCTTAGTGAATGAAAGGAAAAGAACAGAAAAGTGCCTATTGCCTACTAAGGAGCCCCATCAACTAAGCTTCATTAAGGGTGTTTAAATCCATCCTCCCCATATAGATTTCAATTAGGATAATTGTACCCACTTAAAAATCCCTTCACAGTAGCCATTGTCTAAGTGGTATTCGGTGCTATCACCCAAAGGAAAAGGTTTATATAATGGTTATGTGCCCCATAAAGAAGAGCGGGGTTTAGAATAAACTGACCACACAGACAGGCCTCATCTACATTCAACAAGCAGGTCCGCGTGGATCTGTAGCGTTCTGATCCAGACCGGCCTAGTTAACACACTGCATGATTAAAGCCGGAGTTTGGGGTGAGAGAATTCTTCAAGGATAAGAAATGTACTTTACCAGGCCTTGAGCAAAGACAGCTTTCCAGGAATAAGATCCTTTCAGGTACCCCTAGGAAGCATTTGTTTCTCATAGACCTTATTCCCACTCCAGAACTCTAGATGCGTTTGTACTATTTGTACTAGTGTTTGAGGCCAGTGGTCGGTGTAGCTCAGCTGAATTGTACAAATCCCACCTGGGAGGCAGTGGACTGCTAAAAGCAGAAAGTGCTCTGCCCTGTCAGCACACTCGGAGCTGGTCTGTAAAGTTTTCTCAGCTGAGATTTTCATGTTCCCCAGGGGGGTAAAACAAGCTCCTATTGAATGATTTTTGCCCCAAATGGAGGTAGGGAGAAAGGGCTGGAAGAGGAAAGACCAAAATGGCTAGTTGTCCTCAGCATAATCACCTGTGACAGACCTATTTCATATTCTCTCTTTGTATCACAAAGATCAAGGGCTGAATCCTCAGTGTCCCAAATCCCTGCTGTGTGCTCCTGCCCTGCTTCCAAGGCTGCCAGCTAATCTAGTGTAAATCTGTCTCTCTCTCAGCACAGCTTTCAGCTCTCCACAAGCTGCTCTTCAGGCCAGGGGGAGTGCACGACTGAAACTTGGTAGTGTGGAGGACACCCACTGAGGGATCTGAAAGAGTAGGAAGGAAATTGCTGCTGAAATGATGGCTTATTTCTATGGAAATGAACAGCTCTAACAGGCCAGGCAAGGTGTGATCAACCAAAGCACTGCGTGGGAAGAGGCAGCCTAACTGAGACGGAGCAGGGCATGAGACCTTGGTCTTAAATCCTGAGTGAATGCCCTCCCCAGAAAAGTAGCTGGAGTGGGCATAGAGTGTCTCTTACTTTAGCTAGAAATTGCTTTCTGATAAATCTCTCTTGAGAGAGTTTTAGCAAAACTGGTATGGATGGCCTCACACATTAAGATCTGGTTTCAACGACTGCTGCCAAAATTATGTTTTTTCAGAAAATTCCCAGTCAGTTCTAATTCCAGTGATCCTGAAGGAATGCTGAAAGACAACAGTGTGGGACTGGCAGAGATAAACCTGATACCAGTTGCAGGCTGCTAAGAAATATTGCTAAACTTGAGTGACAAGTAAATTGTTTGCAATGTTAATGTGGTTAAACTCTTTTTCCACTGATGCAAAGTAAAGCTGTAAATCAGGAATTTTTCTTTTGCATTTAAATACTGCAGTGCTGTGCAAATGCATGAGATTCTGAACCTGAGGGCTTTGTTAGAGGAGTCCATGGCTGAGTAAGCAGAAAAAAGTAAGCTTAAGTGCAGAGATGAAGTAAAGGGTTTTTTATGGAGATCACCGGTATGACGTGTGGCTGACAGTATTGGTAAGTATGAGTTTGTTTTTAAAGGACAGAAGGTAAAGAATGTCATAAAGGGCATCAGAAAGATAGATACTCTATAAGCAGCAACAGGGCTAGCAAGCAAAAGTACTAGCTTTTTGTCTGTTCTTCACAGACATTTTGCTGTAGCAGAACTCCCTCGTGAGAATAAAAACCCCCATAAAATACAGCTGCAGCAACCCATTTATAAAAGCAGCTATTCAGACAAATACGACTGAACTGAAGCTTGCTTTGCATTCAGCTTTTTCTTGAATACAAATGAGTACCAAATTCCAGCATACTTATAGCCATAAATTACATTTTCAATTTAGTCGGGGTTATCTCATCTCACTTCTTTTAACTGTCAAGGTTTACAATACAGTACAAATGCATTACACACAAATATGTCCTACTCTTTCTCTGTGAAAGCTGTTGCTGCCCACGGACTGACTTCCTGACAATCAGTACCAGTCAGAACGTGGAAAACACTGCTTCTTTCATATTCACCACTGTTTAAAATAGTGACATTATCTAAGCTAACAAATCATGTCAAGTCTGAGAAATAAGAAAATATAAATATGTACCTTTCTCAGTACAGCAGAAGCTGTTCTCTCCGATCTTTTCCTGTGCTGCTCTGATGTGGATTTTACAGAATAAGAGTCCAAGAGCCTGCAGTATTCAGTCACATTCGATCACATCACAGGAATAGCTTATCAGTTCTGTTACACAGACTCTAAAAGGAGCGGTGTCCTTTTCTCCAACTCCTCCTTTCACAGATTTCTGCACTCCTTAAAGGTGCTCAGTGCTCTGATAACCTTAGAGAAAGCTATTCATCTGTTCCCTAATGACAGTGTTCTTGTTACTTAGTTACAGCACAGTGAATGCTGACAAAGTCAGGTATGAGCCAAATCTGTGCTCAGTGTAAATGCACTGTGTTCAATCAAGCAACTCCAGGAATGAATTTGGCCCAAGGGATTTAGTTCTTTTTTCAGCTCAGACGTGGCATGCTACAGCCAGTGCGTAAGTCGTAGAAACAAGACGTAGCCATGTGAGTCAAATATAGAGTGCTGCTGGAGGGGAGAGAGGTACGTATAGCAGATTGCTTAACAGCAACTACAGAAGGAGGTGCAATCAATACATTATAAATAGTACATTTGAGTTTCTATAGCTTCTAGTTGGAAAAATATTCTGCTACAAACAGCTCTAAGATAAAAGAAGAGGCTTATTCTAATAAAACTTGTTCTCGGCTTAACTGTCTATATTTTTCCTTTGAGGTGGAAACAATATAATCAAGCTGCAATTAAATTGCACCATAAAAGAAAAACCAAAAACCAAATACAATGTGGTAGTAGTTCTCTGCTGTATTCTCACTACAAAACTCAGACCTAGTCAGCGCCTGTTTGAAGTTCTAGCCTAGAAACTTTTTAAAGATTCAAAGAAAGGGTTTGTATCAAATGTGGCAGAAACAGGAGCTGAAGAATTGAAAACAGGCTTTGTCACATGAAGGGGGAGGTCCTTGAAAGAATTAGGGACTACCTGAGAGCATGACAAGAGAAGAATAAAAAATGTTAAGTGGATGAATTGAATAAAGAATTGTGGGAAAAAGTGGTAGGTGAAGATCAAAGTGTTTTCAGTAATTCTAAACAAAACATAACTAAGACCCTGCAATATAGCACAGTACCCAATGTCAATACAGAATAACTTTGAAGTATCCCTTCCATGTATAACAGAACTTTAGCTCAACAAATATTTTCTTATAATCCAGACATCAAGCAGAACAAAGAATGAAATAAGCAATACTGCACTCCAGCTTTACTGACAGTAATTTCCTGTCTGGTCAAAAGCTGGTTGTGAAACCATGACAGGTTGTGTCTGCACAATCCCTGATGCCACCCACAGTTAAAATTAACTGATAATTTCTTTTACTGCTGGGCTGTGGAGAAAAAAGCTTAAAACAGTAAAACTTATTCTACACACTGACCTGGTTCTGTAAGCATACAGCTATTCTTTGGAGATGTCCTTGCAGTTAACTATAGCTAGTTGTGAACTGGTGGGTGGTATCAGCCCAGCTTCTGCTTAGCAGCATAAATTAGTGCCTAGACTTATCAGATTGCGAAGTGTCCCATGACAACACTTCTAAAGGACTTGTAACTTTGAGCTGAATCATATTCTTCAAGCTAGAAGCATGGGAGGAGCAAACTTGCTTCTGCCTGCCCACAACTGTTTACTTGTATGATAAAGGCTATGCCTGCAAAGTAACCTTTTCTGTTGTCTAGATGTTTTGTTACATAAGTAAAAATGGTGAATGGCAATAACTGCAAACTAGATAAAGCCAGAGGTTCAGTTAGTTAAACCACTCAAACTGTGTAACAATGTCCATAAGTTGCTTCCAAGTTAATAGAAAGTTGAAATCTTGTAATACATTATTATGGGATATTTTTTTGTCCAAGAGAAGTTTCTTTGGTAGGTGGTTAGACATTGGCTTATGCCTTTCTTTAATTTACCTTTTTGTCCAAGAGAGGGTCTACATAGGTATGGATATTTTTGTAAGTTTTTACTAACATAATAACAACACTACAAACTCTAGAGTGCATAAATTTATACACTATTCACGTGACTTATCCTTGTCTAGATAGTAAAAATTTACCCTGATATTAATACATCCAGGTCAGAGAACTGTGGAGAGCTATAAATGTATTGGTGTAATACAGTTTTTATGTAGGGACAAGATCTTAAAAGAACATCAGGATACTGCATTCACAGGGCACATCTATGGGAAGATGTAGACCCAGGATGTCTTAGCTCGGGAGCAACATCACATGAATGGCAACAGGTCAGAATAACTGGCTAGTTCAGACTGACTGACTTTGACAGTTGACAGAGTTAAGCTCAAATCTGTCTGCACAAACTTGAGTAGACTTGCTCATGTACAGAGCCCCCAGTCTCAAATGGAGGTTATACAGCTGCAATCACATGATGCAATGTGGCAGTGCTATCCCCACTTGCTGTGCATAGCACAGAGCCAAAGCTTTCCCAGTAAATCCATGCCTGGCATAACAACAAATGACATTCCCTTCTTCTAATAATCCTGGCCAAAGACTGGTTTTTAAAAGCCTAAACAAAGGGAGACAGGAGAGCTAGCACATTATCATAAACCCCACAGATCATGTGAAACACTGAGTGGAAGAAAATTCTTTTGAGCTTGCATTTTCAGAATAGCAGGAGGGATTTTCTTTTATGTGGATTTGCTGTTTTCAACAGTCAAATTAGTTTCTCTTGCTGAGAAACATGCAAAAGAGGAATTTTGAGAAAGGAAGCACCACTCATGTACGAATCAGGAAACTGCCTGGAGAGATCTAAAATAGGAAACAGCTAAAAGAGAAGAAAGATGACCAGCAAAGTTGTACTCTAAAATTTAACAGATTATACAAGCAGTTAGACTATTTTGTGTTTACTATGCATCTTAGAAGGTTATCATTTAGACTGAAAAAACTTCCTGCTTTCAAAGACTTTATACCTCCTCGTGAAAACTTTGAAGCTCAGTTAAATCTACCATATTTCTGTCTTTTCTCCCCTCACTTTTTTTGATAATATATGTTGAAGCATTTGAATGAAGTCAAGAACCTGTGTCACTTGAAGCTTCATCTGTTTCTGCTGGTTTTTTCCCTCACTTGCAATCAATTAGTTGTTTAGGACAAACTATGAACAGAAGATTCTATGTTAAGGAAGGAAGGAATAAAATGGCATAGATTAAATTCTGAACAACAATGAGTCCAACTCAGATAAATTTCTGAAAATAAAAAAAAGCAAACAAAGGGAGAAATAGCAACAAAACTGAAATATTAAACCCTTTTTGTTGTTTTATGAACCTATGCGCAAATGTTTCCAGCAGAGGAAACACTGTTAGCTGAAGGATGTATTCTTTGTAACAAGATGTCCTTTGGGGGCACTTAGCAAATATTAGAATGGTTGGTTTTCTTTTAGAATTACATTTTTAAATGGCATTTAAATTATGACCTGATTTAGAGTAATTCTGTGATGTGTGTACTTTTCTTAGCTTTCTCAATGTAGTTGTTTTAGATACATTTACAGACCCTACATAAAAAAATTATTAGCTAATGGGATATATTTGTCCCATCTTAACAAAATGTTGTAAACTTTGTAGACTTCACACGAAAATCTGATCACCACCTCGATCTCATAAACCAAAATTAGTCATTTTCTTCCCTTATCAGTTTGACTTTTAACTCTCCTAAAGATTGATTTGTCAAAGCTCTTAAAAGCAGATATCAAAAATGCAGAAAAACACAGTAGAGTTGGGACTGTAAGCAAAGAGGCACAGATTCCTTCATGCCAATGTAAAGCAATACCCAACAAAAAGTAATATCAGAAAATTTTTGCTACACAAGTCAGTTAAGAAGCCTCAAATAAAAGTGGTAAAAATACTTCTTTTGTTTACCCAGGACCTGTGTCTTCAAACAAGCGTCCTCAATTGTCAGCATAACCCCCACATTAGAATGCTATCCATATAGTTAGCAATTTGAATCATGAGAACGTTTTAGCTTGGTTTGAAAAAAGTCTAAGGACTGGTAACCACCTCTACCCTGCTACCATTTATTCTGTCCTTTTTGTAGCTCTGGGATATGGTTCTCTCAATTGCCAGGGACTATGTCACTATTTCCACTTTTGTATTCACCATTTGACATGCCTTTCTTCCACATGCTTTTTCTTTCCCTCCTCCTTCCTCCTTAATGCTAAGGACACCATGCTACACACTAGCAGAGGAACAACAAGAAAAAAAAAAAGAGTACAATCAATCACAAGAGAGATGGTAAGAAACCAAAAAGTCCTACCTCATGCGGAGACCTCTTAGTTTAACCAGTGATCCAGTACAGTTCACTGACACTTCTGTAAATTATTAATTAGGTCATGCCACAAAATGCAACCTCTGATATAATCCATTTCCTGCCCCACCCACTAAAAAAGAAACAATGTGATGACTTCCAAAGATGGTATCTACCTGACACCTCCTGTCTTTCCCCCACCCTGCCAGGTCGCTAATCTGGGAACACAAGACATAAAGCAAACCATGCCAGAAAAACAGGAAAGACAAGATGTGTTCGAAAAGTCAAAACTTCTAAAATGTTAGGTAGAAGAGGTATTTGGTCGTGGTTGTCTTCATGAGGAAGAATTTAAATAAGCCATTGATAAATGTAACAAAAGGTATTTCATATGAAGGAAAAAAAAGTACAGAATTCCAAGCTGTCCCTACAATAAATTCAAAAGGAGAAAGTTCTGCCTGTTAACAGAACCAAGTAATGCCTTACAAAACCCCTATTTTTGTTGAATTGATTTATATACATTTCTGAAACGTATTACAGTGGTGTTTCCTTTGCCCTTTTAATACCACGCTGTTTACAGTACATTGAATAAACATCTCCCCCTGGAAATAAACCAAACCACATCTAATGTATTAAGTTAATTTATGACTTTAAATATGACTAGCTACAACTGACAAAATTCTGTGGAAATATGATGTTAAGTCTGATAGCTATCTTGTAAGAAGTTTTTTTCAATCCCAAGTTTTGAAAAAATACGCTTTCACTGCAGAAACACAATGCTTCACGTAAATGATTCCTGATACTAGAATGTATTTGCCACTAAAGCACTCAATGCTTCTTTTCTTAAAAGAAATTAAGATATACATTATATATATGTAAAAAAATCTATATCACTAATTAGTCTGATCAGCTTAATGCTAACCACARAAGAACTAAAATAAGAGAGTAGAAAGCTATAGGAGATGAGCCAAAGACACATTAGATAACCACATTAGATCACACCTGATAACCAGAATTTGTCTCTGGTCCCTGAGAAAGATTTTTGAAGTGTAGCACAGGCACACCTGCTCAGTGCTGACTGCAGCAAATATCAGTGGCTACTCCTCTTATTGTGACCACGGGCAAAACCTAGTCCTCATTCCTGATATTTGCCTCTATCGGTCTCAATGATCAAGCTTGTGAGAACGTGCAAGAACGAGCAGAGTGGCATTACACAGACTTTGTACTTTCTTCTGAAGATGGCGGTCCTGATGGGAAAGCCTTAGCCTGTGGAACTGCACAGTGCTTTATCATTAGCTGTGAGATACAGCCAGAGGGCTGGTGACACCCCAGCTTCACGCGGTCTGCCAGTGACACAGCAGCAGCTATGGATAGTTTTGGTTCCCAGATGACTTAAGGAGGATGCCAAGTGAAAGCAACTGACTCGCTTTCAAGCTAGAAAAGAGAGGGTGAGTGCTGATGTGTTTAGGAACACACASCCATCTAAAAGAAGCTACAGTCTCACCACTGCTGTGTAGGATGTGCTTCACTTAGACTCTGAGCTCTAAAATAATTAAAGCAACCAGTAATGCTAGGGTACTATGTGGCTGTAACAATGGGCACTTGGCCAAGATCCTATCCTTAAGAGAGTTTAGAAGCATTACTCCAAATTTATCATCAATTCTTTCCTAAATTGCCACTGTAGGTGCTGCTTAAAGGTAATGTTTTCTATCAACATCTTTGGTACATTTAAGGCCTTTCCTTATTAGCAAAATATCATAATGCTGCTGGAACATTTCTTCACATAAACTTGTTTTGCGTTTGGGGAGATTWAATTCTACCCTTGATCCTACACGTCTGAACTAAATGCTGTGTGAAGAGCATATGCTCAATTGCCTGATTCAATTCAGAATAGTGGCTAAAATGAACAGCTAAAACAACTTTGCATGCATGTACCTGAAGAGCATAGAAGATTAGTATCTGAATATGCTTGAGGTTTCTTTAATTCAAAGGCCTCTCAGTACGCTCTAGTCATGCCTTTCTACTGCTGCTGCAGTGGGTAAGAGTGTTTGTAGCGATTTATTGATTAGTGCTGCAGGAGGCAACAGAGAGGGGTTTTGCCTTTTTTTTTTTTTTTTAACAGCAGTGATACTGGACAAGTCATCAATCCATTTACTAAAGTGATACTAATTCCTGTTTCATGAATTTTCAAACATTAATGGAGTGAAAAAAATTAATCAGACCTACACTGGAGTTAGTTCTACAAAACTTTTGAGTATTTTAATTTCCTGCCATTTCTCCTCAGCTGTGGACCAGATGATTGATGGTGTCTGAAACAAAATGGTTGGATGCTGCCCCCTTGTGAGCCAGGCCTTTGCTCCGGAGACAGCTGAACCATGACTGCCTAAAACTGTTTTCTGTCGCCAGCTCCTTCTCCCCAAGAAAAAGCGGCTGATTCTTTTTCCCAAACTCTGATTTGGCTACGGTGGTATTTATCACATACGACTCACTACATACAGCAGCAGCCAGGGTCACTACTGTGCTTCAGTAAAGGCCAATTGCAAGCACTTCTGAATGAGAAAGACCTTGTTCCCTGTGGTATTGTTTTGATCAATGCCTACTTTGAGGCCTTTTACCTTAGGCTGCCAGAATACATTACAAGCATTAATAACTCTCACAGCTCCCATCTGAAGTAGGTCAGCAGCATCACCCTTGTTTCATCAACAGCTGGCACAGGGACAGAAAACACTGCTGAAGGCTGTGAAGCATCCGAGGTGCTCTGACAGGTCGTCCTGTGCAGAAATCTGTACTGCCACAGTCAAACCATGCGTTAAAACTGTCTGTGCTGGTCTAGTTCACTGACCTGTGTAGCACGGGCCCCACCCCGCCATTTTGGTTGAGGAAGCCCTCCTCTCAGACCCAAGTCCCTAGCGCCTGCTTTCAACGCTGAATATATCTTAGCCACAGGAATCCGAAACAACCTCACATGTTGCCTGTAATACCTCGTGGAAGGGAGAGGCTTTATTCAAACCACCTTCTCAGAGGTTTTTAACTTTCAGTCTGCGCGCTGCACCTGAGGAAGGGGCTGTGACAGCCCACCTCTCGCCGTGTCTGTTACAAAGGGATGTGCGGTTTCAGAGGGGAAAAACAGGGCTCTGAATATCGGTGAAGGTTCTGGGCAGTTGTCGTGTTCCTCTTCTTTCCCAAAACGCTTTTCCTGAATCCCTTTTGCAGCAGGATCTCGGGGGAAGCCAGTCAAGCAAAGTGGAGTTTTTTTTCCCTTCCAATGCGTCCGATTTTACCGCAAACGCGCTTCCCTAACTCCAGAGTTTGTGCCCGCCTTCCAAAAAGGCCTCTCGCGGCTTCGCAGCGGCTCCAGAAGCCGGAGCTCCGGGCGCAGGGCGAGCGCTCTCTCCGGGAGGGAAGCGGCCGCCTCCCCTCAGCTCTGCGCGCAGGGCAGGCCTCGTGCTCGCACCCGCGACGCGGCGGCCCGCGCGCGATCCTCGCGCCCCCCCACCCCACCGCCCTCAAGGGGTTCTGCCGCCCTCACCGACCCGGCGTCGCCGCCCTCCGCTCAGGCGCTGCACGGCCACCTCGCAGGGGTCCTGGCTCGGCGGGGAGGCCCTTTGCCGTACAGCATGGCGGCGCTGTGGCGGAGGCGGGAGCGTCTCCTGGGAGTGTCGGGGCTGTGCCGTACGGTACGAGCCCTCTCAGGTACGGTGTGCCCGCTGGGCTCGGGCCTGGCAGAGACCGCGCCTCCGCTTCTCCTCGGGGGAAGCGGGCTGCCCTCTCCTCCTGGCGCCCAGAGCGCCCAGGAGGGTCCCCCGAGCCCTTCCCACCACCCGCACCGCGGGAAGAGACCCGCGGGCGCCCTACCTAAGCGACCCTGTGGGGAGACCACCGCCCCCCCGCTTTCCGCGGGGGGACTCCCGAGGCGCCACTCTCCTCCCTCAGCGGCCGGGGCRGGGGGGCGGCGGGCTGCCTCCATCCGTAACGGTTTTCGGAGCCACCCCCGCCCCGGTGCCTCTCTGGGAGCCCGTCCCTCGGCCCCTGACTTGCTGAGGGAGTCCCCGGGCCGCAGGTGGCTGTGAAGTGGGCAAGGCCTCCTGCAGCCCTGAGCTGGGGCTTTCTGGAGAGGTACCGGGGCAGCCAGAGAGGCGGCCAAACCTTTCCTCTAGGCCTAACTCCAACGACCGGGGGGTATCAGCCTTTCCAGTCTGACTGCCCATCCTGAACTGCCGAGAAAAGTCCCCCACCCCGGTGGCGGCACAGCTGGTGCGCGGATGCTGCGGGCCTCGGCTGTCCTCCCTGAACTGCTGGCAGTGCTGAAAGCAGGGGTTGCCCTGACGCCCTTGCTAAGAAGTGAGTTACTGCTCACCTGTGGGCTTCTGCCACTTCAAAACTGCCCTGGGAGGCTGGGCCGATCTGTGGGGAGGCTGAGGTGGCCAAAGGGGCCAGCTTCCCTCTAACTGCCCCACCACACCCCTGCAAGGCCTACATTGCAGCTGAAGCTTTCCGAGTCCGATAAGGTCACCCCACTGAAAAATCTGTGTGTAGAACTTGCTGCTGTAATGCAGAGACAGAAGACCTATACTGGATCCCAGTTGCAACTGTCTAATCATGCAGAAAGCCTCTTGGGACATTGTGTAAAAATCTAATCTATTTCCTCACTTCTTTTGGATTGCTTTTTCTGTATTTCATTCACAAAACCAGACTAGATGATAGTTTAACAATTTTTGGAGAATGCTTTGGGACACTGAAAAAACACAGTGCTCTAGTAAAGTAAAGAAAACCCAAATCAGCAATAATAAATTGTAAGAAATAGTGTACTTTTTGATGTTTACCTTCTTACATACCTCTCCCATCTTCCTTGCCTGTTTCTTTTCCTTCTTTTTTCATGTCCTCTTCACAGGAAAGAACGAGTATGATCTTCTGGTAATTGGTGGAGGGTCTGGAGGCCTTGCTTGTGCAAAGGAAGGTTTGTATGTATAAATAACTAACAAAAGTTTTGTTTTAACTTAAGTGGTGTTTCTGGAAACTGAGACACGTGTTACTGATAATACTAAAGCTTTTTAAGAAACATAGTATACTTCAGTCCCTGCACATTAATCATTAACTCTGCTCCGTACAGTTAATCTGCAAATTAATTCACACCCTCAGGTGGGGCGATCTTGTTTGGCTTTCCTATTAACCTTTTAAAAAATATTTCTTCTTTTGTCATGGGAAAATCTAATAAGCTTTTATTTCACTGTTATTGTAAAATACTCTGAGTGCCTCCATAGATACTGTATTTTTTAAATTATACTATTTCTTATTTATGTGTTAAAACAACAGTCCCTTCAGACTGTTTCCAAGAACTGTTTAACTGCTGTAGAGAACCTTGCCCCTTTGTAACTCAGTGTAATGTGCTCAACAACCCACAAGGTTCTTAAACATCTCATTTGGGGTCAAATTGCATTTTTAGGTGGAAGCTGGAGGCTCTAGTCTGGGTTATTAAGTGCCTTCTGGAGAATCTGCTGACTACATAGGCAGCCTGGGTCCCCAGTCTGGCATCTTGAGTTAGACAGTATAAACCACCAGCCGTCATCTCCTGTATTCTTAATCTGTACCTGTGCTACTAAAAATGTTTAGGTTCGTGTGTTTCTCCCTCCTCTAAATACCCTGTCTTGCTTTTTGTTTAAAGCTGCTCAGTTTGGAAGGAAAGTYGCCGTTTTGGATTATGTGGAACCTTCTCCACAAGGTATGGAAGAGAAATACTAGGATAGTATTTGGACATGTGTATAAAACGGTTGCCTAGGTGAGCAGATTGCTCCAGGCAGCAAAGTGGCCAAAGCCACGCTGCCTGCTTTGCTTGTAGTAAAAGTCCTTAAGCCCCACTTGCTGTACTGCTCATTCCCTCCAGTGATGTCCCAGCTCTGCCTGCACATTAAGGTTGCTAGCAGTGTTTGATGCTACCATTTGTGGTAGACTTTTGACTTAAATATGTGAGAATATTGTCTCTGTCAAAATGTCATTTACAATTTCTAAAAATTATGAATCTCATCATGTTGAGGCTTTTCATGTACAATATGTAAAATAAGATAGTACTATGTGTAGTAACTGGATCTTCAGAGAAACATCTTGAGATGGTTTGAATTTTAGAAGAAAAAATACATAGAGATGGTTTTTATCAAAACAAATGAACATAAGCAGAGTTAGAAACTGATCTGTAGGAGACAGTAAATTGTGTGTTGTTTCAGAACTTTTTAACTAATTGCATGAACAACCTAATTCTCTAAGTAACCCAATTGCATTAAGTGACACTAACCTGATGCATTTACTTTTTTTTTTCTTCCCCCCTGCAAGGAACCAAATGGGGCCTTGGTGGAACTTGTGTGAATGTTGGCTGCATTCCTAAAAAGCTTATGCATCAAGCAGCCCTTCTAGGGAGTGCTCTTAAAGATGCCCAACACTATGGCTGGAATATAGCCCAACCTGTTCATCATACCTGGTAAAGATTATTGCCCATATCCACTTGTATGTGCTGCAAATGTGTAACAACTTTTCCCAGTTGATGTTTATTTAGGAACAGTTAGGGAAGTGAATTTTGCATGAAGCTTTTTAGACTGCTCCTTGTTTAAAACACAAAAATGTATTTACTGGTTTATCGGGGCAGATATTAAATTGATTTGGGCTTGATAATTTACTTTTATAATGAAAAGTACTGTAGAACATTCCTAATTTCTAGCAATTGCCTGTATCTTTGAGTTGCATAATCTGAATTTGTAATGTGATGACTTCATGTTCAGTTTCTTGTTTTGTGATAGGTCTGTGATGGCACAAGCTGTTCAGAATTATGTGAAATCCTTGAACTGGGGACACAGAGTGCAACTACAAGACAAGTAAATAAGACTTTGAAGTTCATCTTCCCATAGTCAAGGACCTGCTCTTCTCCTTGTAGAATTGCTGAATTGCCTTTGGAGTTTCTTATTTGAGCTAGTATTTTGAGTTTGTAAGTCCTTTCTGCTCAGGACTGTAAGTGCCCTTGCCAATTTAAGTGATTTCCCTGCCCCCCCACCCCCTTCCTTTTCTTTTCTGGGAAATAGTGGTTGAAAGTGACCACACGTGAAAGCTTTCTAACAGTATTGTGATCGGGGAATGCTCTCTTTAATCTGGAGAGGTTTTGCATTAATATGAAGTATTCAGGGTTTCTCAAGATAATTTCAAGCTTGTCCACCAAAATTTATATGCCATACAAGCCCACAGATAACACTATACTAGAGCAGCTGATTTTTTTGCTTTCAGTGCAGAAATGGTTCCAAGTTTTTCAGTGTGCAGTTCCTTTTATAGAGAAATTATATTAACTAACAGGTACTAGTCTTGTGATTCCTGCAGAGTCACTTTTGTGTGCTCTCAAATGAGCATTGTATTAGTAATGTTATAGATAGTAATAGCAATGCTATGTCTAGTGGAAAATATATCATTTGAAGAGGTCAACAACCTGATCCCAAAGCATGTTACAAGGTTAGGTACTCTGCTGTACAGAGGAGTTAACTGTGACACAAGAATTAAGTGACTTAAATTATGTGACAGAGCTGCAAACAATCCTATGAAATTAGATGCTTTCTTGCTTTTGCTTTTCTATGCCTGTTTGCTATCCTTTTTAGCACTTCAGGTATGGAAAAAGTAGCTGATCGTATTTCATTCTTATTCTTCATTAAGTGTGCATTTATGTTGCTGTTTTCTTCTAAACAGGAAGGTGAAATATTTCAACATGAAAGGGAGTTTTTCTGATCCGCATACAATCCGTGGTTTAACAAAAGCAGGTAAAGAGGTGAGCTGCTGTGATGATTTCTGCAGTATCATTCACTTCAAACATTTCAGGTCTTCATGTGTTGGTTTTCAGGTCAACTGGGAGCTAGACTGTATTTTTGCAAATTGCTTTAAGTATTCAGTATTGGGAGATTTGCATTTTCCACCTAGAGAAGATGTTTATGAACTTGACTTGCCTACTGAGTCCCTAGCCTCTAACCTGTCAGTTAGATGCCATTACTTTTTCTTTGCAGATGGAAATGCTGAGACAAAGGATTTTTATCTTTTTTTGGTCAGTCATACTGCTTTGATAGATGCTTACAGAGATGTAAAGAGGACCAACATCTCCTTATTGCTCTGGGCATTAGATCAATCTGAGATGTTTTCCTCCTTCAGATGAATTGTAAGGGTGCTTAGCTTTCTAATACAAAATTGTGTGTGGGAGGCAATTATACTGAATGCACAGCTTCAAGCAACTGGGTCACGTAACAGAATGGTGGCCATTTCTGCATATTTAACAAGAGACTAAACATGCATTTTTAACACCTTTTTGAGGATAATATATAATGTTACTGGTTAATATCAGCTTGAGAGAGCAAAAGTTTTTGGGGATGGCTGCCTAGCATTTTCTAAAAACATGCCACTTTTGAGGTAGCTTAACTCCAGGCCTTAGAGACAGAATTCACTTGCTGTGATCTCTGTGTGTTTTGTCCTAAGCAAAAATTGATTTTAAAAAGCTGCCATTTGTGCACAATTGCTGCTTCCATGTAGTCATCAGAATTTTGTCCAGTATAGGAACAATCGTAAGCTTAATATTAAAACAAAAACTGGTAGAGAATGTGTAGGAGAAACTCCTGCATGTATTAGTTTATTTTATCTCCATCCTTTATTTAATGCATTGCTGATTATTATGTCATATAAATAGCAGATGGTAGTGCCAGCTTTCTCATTCATCACTCATTTGTACATAGATAAAATCTAAAGACAGATAAAAGGATTTCAAATGCTTGCTTTTGACTTTGTATTTTTGTTTGTAGACTACTGTTACTGCAGAAAATATTGTCATTGCTACTGGAGGAAGACCAAAATATCCTACGCATGTAAGTTACACTTGCCAACTGACAACTCCAATGGCTTTACTAGTTTTGTTGCAGGTAATAATGAATGTTTGGAGGATAAAGAATGTAAATATAAAGTAACATGAGAGATTTTTGTACTTGTGTCATGTGAAAAATTATCTTTTCTATAAAGCACAGGCTTTTCAGAAAAACATTTCCTTAGAAAACAATTTGCATCAATTTAGTATGTTGATGTTGCTTAGAGCTGTAGGATAATTCAGGTTGGAAGGGATCTCTGGAGGTCATCTAGTTCAACCTGCTGAAGGAGGTTGGGGTCAGCTATTGAGTCAGCTGTGAGGTCAGATCATGTTGCTCAGGGCTTTTTGCAGTCAGGTTTTGAAAATCTCCAAAGATGGAGATTGGATAACATATCTGGGCAACCCCAGATATATTCCCCTTGGTCTACTGGCTATACTTCAGCTAATACAGTCCACGTTGCTATTAGCTTTCTTTGCTGCTAGGACTTGCATTGTAGATTCTAGATCTCACCTGTGTGTTCATAGATTGCAGGTGCACTGGAGTATGGAATCACAAGTGATGATCTATTCTGGTTAAAAGAATCTCCTGGAAAAACGTAAGTTACCTTACCATGGCTTTAACAGATGCTGGCATTTGTACTTTTTCTTTATGGCAAGGTGAAAAATGTTCAAAATTGCCTTTTATACACCAATTTTTCTGTCCTTCTGTTTTCCTTCTGAGAATTTGTTTTGCTATGCGTCAACATCACACTACCAACCTTCATTACTAACTAATAGATTTTCTCCGTCTCCCCCGTTATGAAATTCCCTTCTAAAATCAAATTAAATATGAATTTTCACCATCTTAGGTTAAGGTGACTTGTTTGCTGTAGCAATTATACATGGAAGTCACAAGAGGGCAGCATAAACTTAAACGAAGGCTGTACTGTCCCTGTTCTTTGCTACGGGTATATGTGAAATTGCTCTTCAATTAGGAAAGAAACTCCAACATAATTTTATGTTCTCTTAAGTGGTGGCAGTTCTGATAACAGAAGAAAATACGATGAGACAATTGGGTTACTTTTGCCTTTTCTTCTGCTTTGGGAGCTATTGTTTAACTGAAATACTAAAAAATTGTTTTTAATGGAAATACTAAAATGCCATAGTCTTTGTTTTTTACAGCACATAGCACAGTAAGATTCTGAGTCAACATTGCACTACAGAACAATTTCCTGATGCAAATAATTGTGATTTGAAATGCACATTTGCTAGCATGAAAGGTGGATAATACTATTTTTTTCTTTTCTCTATTGAGCAATTCTAGAAAAAGCAAAGTATATATAAGAAAAAGAGACTTGAAACTATAATACTGGTGTTTTGAAAGAAAACAGAGCTGCCATTCATGGCTGTAACTTTCTAATATAAAAAATGCACTGTGTTAAGCTAAACATCAAATAGATAAACAAGGCTCCTTGGTACACTTTAAAAGGAAAGCAAATTTGCTGTTGTTTGTAGTATATCAGTCACCTCTTGAATTTTGAGAGCATGATTTATGCAAGGGAATTGTTTCAAAAAAAAAAAAACAAACAAAAAAACCAAAAAAAAAACCCCAAACACAAAACCACCAAAACTCCCCACAAAAACTAAACATAAGATTTATCCCTGTAAGATTTTTCTGTGAAAATGTGGCTTTTGTCCAGTTGCTGCTAATGCAAGTTGTAACAGTGTAATGTGGGAGTCTAGTGTTTATATGTTGCATTCCTGAGATTTAGTCAAAATAAGCCTGCAGGGGCTACAGTAGCATTTCTGTGCTTTATCAGGCTGTGCCCTAGCAAACGAAGGAGGGACTTGTTAAAGGTTTGTTTCTGTCAGATTTGTTTCTGTTATAAATATTCCCAAGGTTCAGTTTAACACCTTTTGTTTTTAGTCTGAGCTGCGTTGTACTTATTCTTTCTTTTCTCCCTCTCCAAATGTACATATCTCAGCTACAAATTACATGCCTGGGGGTTATAGAACTGTCAGTCCTGCAGTTGTTCATATTAAAAAAAAAAAAAAAAAAAAAAAAAAAAAAAAAAAAAAGGCAAACCGTTAACCAACTTAAAAGTCCCTTAGATATACAAACACTGTGAAGAAATTCTCGCTACTGAGTTTGAAGGGTTTTGGCAGAGTGAATTAGAAAAGATGCCTTGAAATATGTTCAGAATGAGTGAGAGATTGAGCAGGTGTGAAGGAGGTTAGGTTCTGCTTTCTTAACTTTTCTATTAAGACACTGACAATGCCCAGGAACCCTCTACTTTGTAGAAGAAATTGTGAATAATGTGCTGCTGATACTATGAATTAGTGCCAGCTGGCATCTATTTTTCATCTAATGAAAAAGAAGAGCAAACATAGGCCCAAATTACAGATATTCTCTATTCCCTGTGAATCTCCACTAAATATTTCTTTATGGGCAGCATGTGGCTTTTTGCAGGACTTCCCAGGAGCTACATGCTAAAACAGGGGGTGATCATCCATTCACAGATGAATCAGATGCCCTAATGCTGGAAAAAATTATTTCCCACTGTGTTAAATTGTTTGTCAAATATAAAACCCAGATTAGCAGATTTTAATCTCTTTACCTCAACCTGTTCTCTGTACACCTTCAGAAGTTGTGTTTTTATTATAGGATAGACAGATGATATCTAGGGTCTTTTGTGAGAAAACATGTGTTGTACTGACTCTGCAATTCCTGGAGCTCACCGAGCAGCAGCCCCCATGTCTGCACTTTTTGGAAGTTTAAAAGCATCTCTGTTAGAACTGGGAGATGGTGCAGATTGGTTTGGGGTAAGGTATAGGCCACAAGCTAGTGTTTCACCTACTGTTTTGCTCTGCTCTCTTAGCATAGGATAGACTGTATGAAGAGCTTTCCAAGTATCGGACTTGTTTCTCTCTTGCAGTATGGTGGAAGAAGAACTTTTCCTGGGGATATGTGGCTAGTCAGTGGCAGGGCCAAAAAGAGAAGCCAAATTTGCTGTCTGCAGAGCTCCATCATGCCTCTAACATTTGTTTTTAGTTGCCATACATGTTCACATATAAAATATTTTAATTTTCTCAGGTTCTTGATGTCCTTCTATGAAACGCGTTTCTGTCTTTGTAAGCGTGTATGCCAGTAGTTTTCCTGGTAACAGGGTAGAGGGAGGATCATTGCTTTGTAAATTTTAGTTAAAATTGATGAATGATATGTCCTTACAAAGAGACTGCAATGCATGCACCACTTTGTGTTAGCCTTCAGTTTGTGTGTGTTTTTTCCATGGATTTAAGGGTTTGTGTTTATTTTGTAAAGCACCATACTAGTGTACACTACTTCGGCCAGGAATCAAGCAAAATGTAGAATACAAAACAGTGTAGGATGTGTAGGCTATGGGTTGATATTCCAAATGTGTTCCTTCCTGTGATCCGACTACTTTAAATTTTTACCTGTTCGGAGCATGTTTTGTCAAAATAGTTTTGCTTTGTTGCTTAGAGTTTTTGAATTAATGGAGGCACAGCTGCTGAGGGAAAAGGTCTTTACTTAATGGATTATTTCCATGCAACTGTTCTCTCTGCTGGCATTGTTATTTGTGTTGCTAAAACTTATCTTCCTCAAAACAGTCAAACAAGGTTGGATATGGGTAAAAGAATATGATAAGATTCTGTGACTTATGCTTATAATGCTTATGCTTCCTTGCTTATCCTCCTAACTTTAAATAACCTATTTAAACTCTGTGATTATGTGAGTTTGTATTTTGAGTTTTTAAAGTAAATTTCTAAAATTTCTAGCTTTGCAAAATGCAATTAGCAAACTACTTCTTCCATACCCAAAAATCCAAAGTTATTTTTTTAACTTTTGAATATGGCAGTATGAGAGAGACCTGCTTTAAAAAAATGCCCAAAAATAAACAGAAAAAATATGCCAAATATTCAGGTGGGTTCTGAGTGTTGTGTTTTTGTGTTGTTGTTTTTGGATGAAAATTTCTTTATAAAGCATGGGGATGAAAGTAGTTTATAAAGCATGTATTTCCATAGATTAAAAATCATAGTCAGAAAGAGCCTAACATTCTACACTGTTCTCATGGTAAATAGAAATTTTGATCCCTAATGATGCTTTTTTTTCCTAATTCAAAAACTTAACAAAAGACTTTGCTGTAAGTGGAAATATTATGTGGAATACATCTCCAAACTGTGAGATTTTAACAAGTCTGCATAACACATGAACAGCAAAGGAATGTGAATGCAGCCTGTCCAGCAGCTGAGTGTCAGTAACTGGCTGGTTGGATCCACTTTTACCTCCAGAACAGTGACTGAGCATTCTGCCTTTTGTGTACCCAGCAGACGTAGGGAACTGAGGATATGGTCAGAAGAGAGAGGACTGCTGCAGTGTATAGGGCATCTGGGGACAGGCATGGAAACTGCTGTGCTGGAGAGCTGATACACCTCATAAATTAAAAGCGTTGATGGACAACTTTAGTGATATTCGTGGTTGAAAGGGTGTGAAATATGGGAGAGATGGGAGCTGGAGTTTTATTTAAGACCTAAAATGGATGTGTTTGGTAAATACTAGTCTAGGTAAATCTATTAAACGGATTTTCTATAACTGTGTATACAAGCTTAAAGACAGGAAGGGCAAATATTTGGCATTTGGATAAATAAGATGATGAAAAAGCAGATAGTTATAAAACAAAATGAAGTTTAGCAATGAATAAAATCTTATATTGGGAACTGTAATCTACTTGATAGGAAGATGATGAATTTCAAATGTGCCTAACTTCTGATTGTGTTAAGTTTACTTAAAAATAATTAAAAATATGTATTTAGTAATTAAGATACCTCTAGAAATTTTGAGATGTACTTGAGTTCCCAAAAGACTGCTGCATGTTTATATGTTGCCTGCTGTCTCGGAAGCAATAGTGCTGAGAGGCCCTGTAAAGATGAGGCATCAGTAGCAATAGGCACTGGGGGAAAAAGCCTGTCAGTGTCCACTCCAGACGTTCTAACAGAGGAACATCATAGAACACAATAGAAATATTTGTGATGCCTCTTAACCTTGCTAGTTTCTCTGAGTTTTTCATGGCTTTCTTCACGTTGTCTTTCAGAGTATGTGTTTAAATGTCTCTTTACAATATGAAAACAATTCCTTATGTCTTATAAGCCTGTTCTTTTTTTATTCAGTTAATAAAATAAGCCCACATGTTATAGTGTTGTCTTTGTTGGAGTTGACAAGCCACACTCTTTCCTCCTATCTAACATCATCAGATCCACTCCTCAAGCCTGTAATTTTGTAACTATACATACTTCAGAAAATAATTTTTCGGTTGTGCAGAAATATGCACAAGCTCATTCCACTGCTTTATTCTTTTTTTCTTTTTATGTAACAGGTTGGTTGTTGGAGCCAGCTGTATCCTTTAAAAAAGCTGTGATCATTTATGATTATAAGCAGCATAGCTGTCTTTCCTATGAAAGCTCAATTTTCAGAATTTCTTTGCTCATGCCCTGTAGTTGAATTGGTAATAGAATAGTAATAGTTTTCTATGCAGTAGCATCATGGGAATTAAGGTCAGCTGAGGATAAATTCTCAGGATCTTAAAAACAATGTTATCTATGAGGAAAATATTCTAAGGCTTTGGAGTTTTATTCTATGCAACAAAAGCAAGCTAAAGATGTTGTCTGTGTGAGGAGAACTTGATATCTCTAGGTAAAAAGCCCACTTGTATTACTACCCTTTTATATTGCATTTATGTGAAATTATTGTTTATATTTCCTTAACTGATGCTTCATCAGATGTTTCACTTGAGTGTGCTGGTTTTCTAACAGGCATTGGATTGGACACTACAGTTATGATGAGAAGTATCCCACTTCGTGGGTTTGATCAGGCGAGTACAGAGTATCTTACATCTCCTTATATATCAAATATATTAAAAAGTATATCTGATTATTTTTGTCTCCTAAAGAAAAAGTGTCGTTGGCTTCTTCAAACATTTCCTAGTACGTGCTTTCTGAAGAGAAACTAAATAAATATTAGCTTTTGTTTTCCTATCATATCTCTTGATACTGTACTCAGGAAAGTAAATCTTTTTTTTCCTCCTGCTTAATTGAAAACAAGATTGAAAAGGTTGGGAAGCAGGGGAGGTATTTATGCCACTGCTAAAAACATTAGACAATCTCTTTAAAATAATCCTGAATTTCTAGGAGTTACAGATAATGATTTTTAAAATAAATTATTGGACTTAACATGAAGTAGTTCAATGTGGAGTTCATTATGATGAATATAAATAAATCACTAAGCTGAAAGATTGTAATGACATAGGAATTGGAAATCTTGACCTTACCGCTTCCAAAACAGTGGCGGTTATAACTAGGTAAAAAAAAATATAGTGATTTCAGTGGAACTATCAACCCTAAGCTGGAGAAAATTAAAAGCAAAAACTTTCAGGCAGGGAAATTTAAAGAGAAGAAACTGTGTTTCAAAATTAGGACATATTTTGAGGAGTTTTATTTAAAAATATAAGTGGTCATGATTGTGCTGACAAAACAGAAAACAGTTTTGGCCAGAAACCCATTCCTGTATAAAGAGAATAAAAGCAATTAGAAATAACAACGAGAAAAGACAACAACAACAACAAAAAAGGTTTTATATAGGATTTGTGTAAAAAGTATAACTGCTTAAAAAAGCAACAGAAGGTAGCGTAGCAGGTTTAGGTTAAAGACAAGTTACTGGATCCAGTAAAGGTGTTACTTGGATGTGAGTTTGTAGCCTCTGTTCTACAGGTTAGATGATCTCTTTGGTGGCCTGATAGTCCTTTTGGTCCCTAGATGTGTAGGGAGAGTATGTTAAAGGTGATTGTGAATCTTCTGTCCCTGCAAGATTTGATGCTAACACTACTTTGAAGGAAAAGTTTCTGTAGTGTTCTTAAAACAGTGAGAGAGTTCTGGGTGCAAAACTCACATGTGCAGTGAACTTTTTCTTTGAAGTTTCCAACAAATTTTTTCTCAGGCAAATAACTTTGGAAAATTTCAGCCTTAAGAATGAAGACTGTGTCATGTTAATCACTTGAAAAGAGTGTTTTCAGAATGGGAATGAATGCACGTTAACTTAATTATTCCTGGTATCATGAATTAGGATTTTTTTTTAATGCTTAATTGCAATAGTGCAAAACATTTACAGGCCAAAGTTGATGAAAGAGTGATAGAACGATGGGCTTGTTTTTAAGACCTTCTTTGCGCACACAGTGTGTAGGAAAATTATTTTCATGTGTAACAGCACAGTTTTTGAGGAGGGAGTATTGCTGTTAGAAGCAGCAGTGACAAGTACCACTGCAGGTAGTGACAGCTCCTGGTTGCATGCCAGCCACTCCCACTTTCAAGTGGCTTTCTTAAAACTAGTGGTATGTGTACCAGAGTTTGCAAAACATTGTATAAGAATGTGTCTTGGGATTTGCACTCATCGTTGAAGAAATCTACACCTGTAACAGCATGAGATCTGAGCAAGAGTGTGTGTGTGTGGCACTTCGTAAAACACTTACAGTAGGGCTTTCTCTGAGAACTTGATCCTTTGTAGGCAGGAAGAGCACAATGGACATTTCAAAGTTAAGAAGGTATTAATAGAGATAAAATAATTATGTTCAGTCTGTAGCCCCACTGAGTCTGATGGAAACTGGTTAGTGAGCTATCATGTTTCTGAAGAGATATATCCCTGCTGTTGCCTTCATATTAGTTAATATCAACTTCAAAAATAAAGTTTTGTAAGCCGAGAGCTTGCATGTAGTTGTTCTGTGTGAGTGGTTTTGTGATAATATCCTTTAAGTAATAAATATATTCTTTGACAAAGTGGAACCAGAATTACTGCAGTCAAGAGCAATGACATCTTTGGATAAACCTGTCAGTGCGACACTACTACTTGACTGTGGTGTGGCACAGTTTCAAACAGGCTCTTAGGACAAAAGCATTATTTCCTTTTTGTAGTAGAACTTTCCAGGAAACCTTAGTGATTCATAGTCATTGCAGAGGAATGACAGGTGTCATGGCAAAGGGAAATATTTTTCTTCCTTAGCTTTATGAAAGTATTTAATTTTCATCATGCTGCCAGAAAATGGTAATTATGGTAATGTTAAATTGAATATGCTCTAGATGCTATTTTTGTATAAGCATCAAATGATTTAAAAGCAACCATTTTATTCATATACTATTTTACTTTTTTGAAAATAATTTGAATGTTCCGATGTAGATGCCTCTTGGAATGGAGTTGCAGGTCATAGTGGCTCAATAAATTATCATGTGTTGACAATGCATAGTAACTAAGTGACAATGTTTGAAATGCACAGTGTATTTACTGGATTTTCATGAAGACAGCTGAAGGAGGGTTTTACATTAAAAAGGTCGTATATCTAAGAATAAACAATTTTTTTCCCCTACTCAACAGCAAATGGCGTCTTTAGTAACTGAGCACATGGAATCTTATGGCACAAAATTTTTAAAGAGATGTTTCCCAACCAAAGTTGAAAAATTGGAGAGCAACAGATTGCAAGTCACCTGGAAAAATACTGACCTGGGCACAGAAGAAACCAATTCCTTTGACACAGTGATGTGGGCAGTAGGTAAACTTGATTATCTTAACATTTATTTGCAATGCTTTCCATTCTGAAAAGGAAGTCCCCTCATCATGTTGTAAGGGGCCAAACAACCTCCTCCTTTTTTTTAATATTAAATATTTAGTGACCTAAACATTGATAGTTTTTTAATTCTTTTCTTGCATGCCTGACTTGTTCACTTATCTAAAAACACATGAAAGTTACAGTGAATGGAAGAAATCTGTGGTAACTACTTTTGTGTGAGCTGCGATAAATGGGAGACCATTTAGTCTTCCTCACATTTACTAGAGGGAGAGGGCATGAATTCCAGCAACCTCTGTGGTGCAGGCAGTGTTCTCTAAGTCCATACTCTTAACTTATTCATGAAGCTATTCACTACAAGTTCCTATTTATCCTGTTCAAGAGGCTACCATTTCTTCTAGGAATTATTCTAAACTATGCTGCTTAAGTTTGTTACTGCAGCCATCATCCAATTTGGAGAAAGAGAAATAATTGTCCCTAAAATCCGCGCTCGTTGCAGGGAACCTTGGAACTTTAGAGCTTTTTGAAATCTGTTTAGGAACTTGCACATATCTCAGACCCCTCGGAACTGACATATGATGCCTAAGTCAGAGTAAATCAGTTTAAAAGAATTTTGTGACAAATGGCTATAAGCATAATCACCAGAAATGGGAATTAAATCTGTTTTTTGCCTCCTTTGAGTCAAATACTACTTTTTATAAGGATTAACACACTAAATGATGTATGGTACAAGGCTCCAGCCCACAGGAACGAAAATACTCTTTCTGCGTTGCCTCCCCAAGCTGCTCATTTGTTGCTGTTATGAGTTGGCCTTCAGTTGCTATATTGGTTCAGGGGGACTGCATGCCCACCAGAACAGGAGACCTCTTGTCTTCTGTGTTTATAAAGCTTTGTGAATATCTGGAATTCTAGATAAGTAATGGATGGCTAAAGGTAGTAGTGATATTTGGCAAGCAGATGATATCTGGCAAACAAAGTAAATATGCTTAAACTTACTGCCCAAGAAATGTGTTTTGATGCAGAAGAATGGTCAGTTTTTCTAGCAGCTTTAGCAATTCCTTTAACTACTTCATTTTTATGCTATTCTTTTTATCTGACACTACTGTTTTAGAGTAGTGGGGAAGTGTTACTCTTTCATTTGTTGATAACAGATAAAGTTAAATTCTTGTGGTCGTAGAATAGATCCATTACAGGAAACAGGAACAGATCATTTACAGCATTTTGTATTTCACCCAGTGGACTGAATCTGTTGTCCTGTTGTTCCTTTCCCCTGGTTAAGTCAGCTTTATATCTTCCTAATACCCCAGAGAGCAGGTTGTGTGTTGTGACAAACATTTTCTTTTGCTTACTGTGATTACTATTCTCTTAGAAGTGCAATGGGCTTTTATAAATTGTGGAAACAGCCTATAGTAATGGATTATGCTCACCAGAACCAATCAAAGACAGTAGTGCTTGCCAAGAGAAAAAAAGGTCATGCTATCTGGAGATGTGACAATCCTGAAAACTGTAGAATAATATTCATGAGGTGAGATGAAAATGTTTCCAAAAAGCGGGTTTCTAAATGCTGTATTTGATTTTTCTCAAGCTTTCTGGCAGTACACTGAGGTGGAGTCACACCTGTGAAATGTCAAGTCAATTTGTTTACTTTTGTCAAAGATAGAAAAAAGAGCTATTAAATTGAAATAGTAAGAAAAAAATCTTGGTTTAGTGTTAATTATAATGGAATAAGGTTGCGTGATATACTATTGCAACTCAGTTGTAATGTGACTCCACTCACTATTTTGATACAGAGGAACTACATGTATTATAATTTTTGAGTTACAATCCATATTTAGAAACTGCAAAATGAACAGTTTGAGGGTTTGGGGTTTTTGTGTTGACTTTTTTTTTTTTATTTAGTGATCAAATTGGCACTCCACCCTTAAGGATTAAACACATTAACAGTTAAAGCTGGTTAATTGATGTGCAGTGGGTATGATTCATTGTTTTGCTCTGTATCAACACACCCACACCAGGTGTCTCAGATAATAGGCTGGGAAACTTGGTAGTGTTGAGGATTTCCTGTCTGCAGATGTGCCAGTTACAATACTGATTGAAGAAAGTCAGCTTGTAGAGTTAGTTAAAAAGCAGCTGCTATTGTTAACTAATTGTAGCCTGAATTATAGTAGATATTTCCTTAATATTTGTAAGCTCGTCATGGAATTTTAGTAGGATTTTATGAATAATGTTAAAAATATTTACTGACAGCAGGACATAGTTTGAGTTTGGTAAGCTACAGTATTATCTCTTAATGTAGGCCCTTTGAAAAAAATTTACATTGTGTTTCTATGAAGAGTTTTGTTTATCTTTTGGAATGTGTAATTTTCTGCTTGTATGGATAAGCCAATAAAAGCAAGCACAATGCTCTCTTTGCTTTTCTAGCAGCTTTTTTGAACCATTCAAAATATTTGAGGCAAAAAAAAAAAAATCTCATTTTGATACCTTTTAATGTAATTTAAAGGTTTCAACCCAAAGCTTTTGTAGGTAACTGTTATGGGCCTGTGTTACCTTGCTGAGTGAGTATACTGTTATATTGCAGATCAGTGAAACAGCTCTTTCTTGACCTTTATTTGATTCTGCCTGTCTAGTCCTGTAATGTCCTTCTGTCTTTTACTAGTGCTCTGTCTTCTGCTTTTGTGAGAATTCTGAAATGATAAGCTTTTGAGATTTTTTTTTTTCGTTCAATATGGAACCAATAAACTTTTAGTATTATATAGTATTCCCCCTGCACTTAAGGACACAAAAAAAATTTTTATGTTAGGTGCCTAATATACCTGAACTACAAAACAATGGTAAGTGTGTGAATGAACAGATTGAACATAGGGTCTTCATCCAAAGAAAAGGGTAGAGATTGACACCTTTATAAACAGATGTAACTGCTGAGCTGCAGGGCAAAGTTGCGGGAGATCAGGCTTTGTAGAGTGGGTTTGCTTCAGCTATTGGGGGACTGAAACCTGTGGATTGAACGCTGCAGTTGCAACACAGCTAATATATAAAAGGAATCGGCGAGTAGTGTTTCCATTTGAATTTGCAATAGATGGCAAAAGATCACTGCTGTAACTGGAATTTGATTATTCACAAAGTCCTTAGAAAAGATACTGAGTTACTATGTATCTAAGGGGGTCTTACTGTGTAGAGGAGCAACACTGAATTGATGATTAAACTAAGCAGGTGTTTGCAAAATATCCCAGAATTAGTTTGACAGAGAAAGTGAGGTAGTGCGCTAGTAAATTGTTAACAGAAAGAGCAATGACCAGCAGCAGATTTTAAGTTTAACTTTACAAAAAGAGTTTTCTCCCTGATGAGAGCAGTGGAACAACCATTCTCAAGTTCCTTTGCATTCATAAGCTTAGAGGAAAGCCACTGTATCTTTGAAATAATATCATCTTTGCTATAAAAAGGAATTATAACTTTAGCTCAATATAAAGCCGAACAGGTATCAGGTGTTGCACATCATGTGCTATCAAGCATATTGTCCTTTGTGTCAGACTGGATGCTTGGCAGATTTATTTTGTAGTGCAGTAAAATAAGATCCTCGCTGTTCAATATCAAGTAAGGGTTAAGTACATAACATTTTTTTTTTTTTTTAATAGTAGTTTTCTTCAAGTCTTACAACCAAATCAGTTTGGATTAACTAAGAAAACAGAAATTTTGTTTGGAGATTTTCTTTGAAAAGTCCCATATGGTAAAATATTGCTGTGATGTCCTGTGAGCATATCTCTGCCAGCCCCTATAGAAAAGGGGATGGGCTTTAGATTCATCTTTGCAAACAAAATCTTGCCATCCAGTTTTTAACCTTTGAACTATTCAGTGAAAAATAACGCACCTTGGTTGATMTCAGACAACTGTTAGTGCTACTGTGATGTGGTTTGCTGAGGATCTGGGTCTTTGTTCTGAACTTCCCGTGTCTCTTTCTCATTAATTTTAATTCATTACTGTCTTGGTAAGATGTGGTTTCTGCAGTGCTAATGAAAATTGTCATTCCCCTTACATCAGCCAGTGCTTTTAGGTTTTTTCCCAATATCTAGTTTTAATGACATTCGGTCAGACTTTATTCAACAGGGCTATTTTTAATGTGCTAGTAATTTGTTCGCATTGAAAGAGGCCTGGATGGTACTTTTTCCTTCTTTTGTTTAACCCACCCATAAACTTGAGTGTAACCTTTATTTTATGCTACTTATTTTACCAGTTTGTAACTACAAAAATCACTTCTTCATGTTGAGGAAAAGTTAGATGCTAGGCTATGCCTCTAATCTGTGTGTGAGAGAACGTTTTGGATTCAGAACTATAAGGTGCTATTTGAGTTGATAGGTGATGGCGATCCTTTACCTGAATGGTGGTATAAATAAATAAAAAAATGGTGGAAAATGCTCCAAAGTAATTTCATGAAACCAGTATAATTACTGTGACATTTTCTACAGAATACAGGTTCTTTTCACCCATAAGTGTCTAGGAGATTGAAGCCAATGACCTCACTTGGGAATGGTGGTTGGGTACTGGTTTTTGAGACTGCAGAGCCATCCTTTAAGGGTGTACAAAACCTTTGGTTAAAGCAACTTAGTGTGGGAGAATTTATGTAAAAGTGAACTGTAGCTTTCTTCTCTAAAATGTTTCCAGCCCACTTTACCTTGTACAGGACCCTGAGAACAAAACAAATAGAATTGTTAGAAGTCTGCCCCATGCTGTAAGGTTTTCATTTGGTTGCATGTCACTTGGAGTTGCTTTTTTTTGTTGTTGTTGTTTGGGTAGGACCAAAGCAACAAGTCTCCAGACACAAGTAACTTCAGATGTACAGTGGATGGTGATGGCCAGGTGTTTACTGATTGCACCATTGGCTGCCACAAGCTTTCTGCTGAGGTGACTCCTTTGTGTAATAAGTATTACTAGTCAATGCTACAAGAGATAGTACAGCTTAGCAGACTTGGCAAAGAACCGGTTACTGCCCTAGCACTGACTAAGGGTAAGATTTTTTTTCAAATTGTGGCAGGCATGCTGAAAGTTTATCAGTAGTGAATGAAATGTTCAAAAACATCCTTGTAAAATTGGTGCATGCTGCTATCAATGTGGTAAGGGTTCTGAACTTTTTTTTACCTTAGTTAATCTTACTGTAGTCAATATTTTCTTGTAATCTGAACATTAGTTACACTGAATTGGTCTTTATTAGTCATTATGAGCTGGCTATGTTTTAGTGAACACCTTGTGGATTTTGAGGAGGGATTTGAAGGAGGAAGGGGTAGTGGTCTTGAAACTAATTTGGGGAGTGTGTCAGGCACCCAGAACAAGATGAGRGAAAGTACCAAGACTGAGAACACAGATCAGATTTTGATTAAGGTCAAACTGAGGTCGGATTGGGCAAAGTTATGAAGTGATGTGTCAAAATGCCAATGTATAGGGAAGAAGTGGAGAAGACTATTTGGCTTAAGTTTTATGCCAGAAGAACCATCCTGTCACCCTGCAGTATCCTCACAGTGGCCATCTGCAGTATCATGCCTGATAATAAAATGCTTGGTTGGCTCTAGTTTGGATTTTTCAAATGCTGGGAGGCAAACAGACATTCCAGCTTCTGTGATTAAGAAACTGCAGAAGACCCATTATAAAATTCTGCTGTCAGCTGCACCTTTATCACCCTGGGAAATCTTACTGTATGCAAGAGTATGCTATCACTCATTTACTGCTGCTACTTACTTGACTATGCCTATTCCTGTGGTTTCTTCTCAGTTTAGCTGCTTCAGTCTCCACTGTTGAAGGTCCTGCACCTGAAGGTCACAGCAGCCTGATATTGCCTTCACCTTATTCTGTGTGGAAGTGTGATTACCAGAGCCCCTCAGCAGATGATGGGACAGAAATGCCACATCACAATATAACCAGCCTAGCACGTATCCAAGATGGGTGCTTCAACCAGTCTCTTGTCACTCTCTGTAGCTAAGCTGGCTGGCAGCCCCCTTAGGAAGCCATGTTTTTAGATTTTACAAAAAGAGATCAAAAAGCTGTTTTTTCTTTTAAAGTTAAAAGCAAATGGGGGCAGGCCCTGAAAGCAGGGATCTGTGTGGTTTTCACAGCTATATGTGATTATTGTATGGGTCTATTAAAGATGAGATTATGATGTGGTATTAAAAGTGCAGGAGGCAGGTAACCTTTTTAAGGGTCAGATTTGAAATGGCACCTTTCTTCTAGATGTCTGGCATCTGTTTTGCTGTTGCTGTTTTAAATAAAAGCTAAATCTAGTCTTGTGTCTTATACAATCATACACTCCTTGTTCTGTGGCAGTTTCAGGGCAGTGGACATCTTCAAACTAAAAGCACATGCGCTGGCTTTAGGGGGAGGGGGGTGAGGGGAGGCATCTCTGTGTTGCGTGCCTGGTAGGATTTGGTATAGTTTTGTATTGCCCTCTGGATCTTAGAAATAACTGTAAAATCATGCTTTCTTGAAGCTGTAAATGTAAAAAACTGAGGAGTTACGGGTATGGAACAAATGTCCTTCTGATCCAATACTACTGAGAAACAGTGAGAACTGATTCTATAATACAAGTAAGTGAATGTTGGGAAATATCAGAATTTCCTGAATTTGACATTAAAAGTTACCAAGACACATTGGATAATCATGAACCTAAGCTACTGAATGTGAGGTGAAGCAAGATCAGTAAGTGTAATTCTGGCTTATGGAGGTAAGCCGGCATGGGGCTAAAGGCCAATAAAGCTTCCGTTCAGTTTTTTAAAGTTTTGTTTTTGCTTTCAGAAATAATATTTAGGCAGTAAAGTTGAGAGAGAAATTTCACTATGAGTAGCAACACATTTTTTGTAACTCTTAGCTATTAATACCGAGCTGTACACATGTTAAAATAGACTGGAATTGAAAGGTTAAGTGTTATCCTGCAGATTTGATAAACTCAGCTGTTGTTGTCACAGGTCTTTAAATGACTCTATTGACAGTTTTTCTTTTTTTCCTCTTTCAGTGCCTGCCATTGCGTGCTAAGCTTTCTCTTGGCTCTGCCTGGCAGGAAAAAGGGGAAACTAGAAAACCCCATTAGTTGTCCATTTGCAGAATACCCAGGCTTTACTCTCAATACACAAAGAAATACAACGGTAGGAAGTTGTTTCACATCCGAGCCAAGATAAGGTCCTGGAGGTTTATTATTTTTGTTGCCTGATAGCATCAGGACTGGGGAGCAGGGGGCAGAGAAGGAACAGCAGATCAACGTCCCATGGGGACAACAGAAGGGAAGACAGACAGATAGCCAAGTGCCGACAGCTTCAGTCAGTACTCCCAGAGGAAGTGTTAGTTTCACCAGATGAAATTAATACACAGAAGTCTTTACAGAGGCATTCAGATGTGACATTGTTTGGGGGGCCTGGCTATATGGCAGATGTATAAAGCAGTGAATCATATGTTTACATATAATTAGGTCTGTATTGACAAGCCAGGTTTTCCTTTTGTTTAATAATTTCCTACATTAACATCAAAGAGCTTGTTTTTATAATGAAAACACATTTCCCTTTTTGTTTTGCTTTGCTATAGCTCTGTATTAACATCAAACACAAAATCGTGACTCACTCGTATGTAGATGTAGATATATCCATATTCATTTATAGCCTCTAAAAATAGATGCAATGTTATAAAATTTCCTTCATTTGGATATATTCAGCTAATCTTTTCTATGTGATCCTGTGTGTCCCTACAAATTTTGGGAGTACCTGATAATTTCACTATGCTTATTAACCTTCAAATACATTTGAAAATTTGGATAGGATTTAAGATTCCAATTTCTGGGTCAGGAATTGCTTTGTTAGATACTCTATAGAAAGCTCAGTGTAAATTTATCAAGATTTTGACGGTCTAAGTGGTAACTCTATGCAAAAAAACCTACAAAAATATTTTTTTAAAGATGACATAATTTAAAATCATTGGAAGAGGAAGCTGTAATAAAATCTAGGCTTGGTAGAATTTGCCTCATTTGTTTTTAAATCCATTTAAAATAGTGTTTCTAAACTCTACAGAAATAGCTCAAATACAGAGTTCGAGATAAATAACTCAGCATTAAGGACTTGAGAGCAAAGTTGGTAAACTTTTTCATCCAAGCTGAGGGAACTAAAAAAGCTTTAAGGTGAGTGTATCAGATAACAAGAAGAGAGGACTTCAGGAATGTTTAACATTGAACRGCATTATTAATAATTTTTATCCACAAGTGTGCACAACAGACTGTTAGTATTGAGTGCCATTCGGTTGATGTTTATTGGAAATTTTCAGTGTAGAAGTTGCCTAAGTATTATATGTATATTCATGCTACATTAGGAAACTGAATTTAGAATGTGCAATAAATACTAAACCATGTGGGTTTTGCACTTTTTGCAGTGGATGTTGTCCTGCACATTTTTAAAGGATAACTTTGTCTGAAATAGTCTGAGCAAAGGCAATAGTAATAGAGCTCCTTTCACAAAGAAATTCATATCCATACTTTCCACCCTTACAGCTTTTTCAGTATGAGATAAGTTTTGTCATGTTTCTACTTGGACTATCAAATAGCACAAAGTTCTTGGAAACCTACAGTGGAGGATGCCAGCTTTTTAGGTTAACACTGCTGAAGTTTTCCAACAGTTTTTACTTTAATTTCTTTTTTTTCCTTAAGGCCGAGCCCCTGACACCGAAACTCTCAATTTGGAGACAGTTGGAGTGAAAACTAATTCTGAAACTGGAAAGATCATTGTTGATGCCAGTGAAGCTACTTCTGTTCCTCACATTTATGCAGTTGGAGACATAACAGAGGTACTGAGTCTACATAAACTATTTTACAATAACAGGAAGCCAACTTTGTTCCTGACTAATAACTAGTCCCCAGATGTCGTCATGCTCTAGCGTATATCTTAGTGTTTTGCTCTTTTTCATTTTGTAGAGCTGTAGTGTTTATGCCAGCCACCTGGGTCAGTAATTTCCTTCACATGGATCTTGTGAAGTATCGTAGCATTAGAGATTATTACTGATGTTTATCAGGGAATGCACCATTGGTCAGAGGCTAATAATAATGTCTTTATCACTTCAATTATCTTTCTAATAATGTTTTTATCACTTCAGACATATGACTTCATACTGCCTGTGAATGCTGAGTGAAAGCAGTTCTTACCTTCTGGAGTTGAATATGCTTACTGGGAACGACTGTGACAAGTTCTGTAATTCCATTTTTAGTATTTTGGGGTTTAGTTGAGACTAGTCACAAGACATCATTTCTGTTCCCTGACACAAAATGCTTCTGACAAAAGTATCTTCCTCTAGAATAAGAAAAAGTAATTGCTGCAAATACTAAATGCATTTGATTTCTGTTCATGATTTGTGAATGATTATGCCAAGTAAACATGAGGTGTGTGGGTTTTGTTTGTTTTTTTTTTTTTTTTTTTAAAAGTGGAATACGTCATACGATATTGAATGGAGATCGGACGTGAGACGTTCGCTTTTCCGATCCTCCTCAAGGCAGATTATATAGCAGTGAACCCTTGATGACATTTTGTTCATATATATATATATATATATTTTTTTTTTTTTTTTTTTTTTTTTTTTAAAAGGAGGGGACGTTATAACTTAAGCAAAATAATTATTATAGATGCAAAAACAGAATTCTGTGGCCTTAATCTAGTGCTATGGATAATCTACAGTTACATATGACAAGAATGTCGTCCTGATCGAAGTGCACTCAAATACTTTCAATTCCTCAATTTTCAGTTTACAGAAGAACTCAGAGTATCTACTGTAAGTCAGGCATCTTCAAATATGTTGTCTTCATAAAAAATAATGCTTGTCTGGATTCTGAACTGTACAGTTACAGGAGGATGTTTTCATCAGCTGCCTGCTGTTCCTGAAAAATTTGAGCAATATGTAGAATATAGAGGCTGGGCATTGCAAGATACAGAATTCTCTCACCTGTTGTTGAACTTAATGGAATTGAGCACATGCCTTCCTATCAAGATTGTTTTTGATATACTGAAGGCATCTGTTTTAAAAGTCTGGTAAATCTAAATACTGTAGTGATATCCAAACACGATATATAGTATAATTTGAGAGACCTTTAAAAGATTTCTCATTCTGCCATGTTTAAAATCTTTTAAAGGTCTCTCAAATTTATAAACCCTACAGGTGCTCTGAGTTTTTGAAGAGATGTAACAGGTTACATAATGTCTTGGGAATAGCCCTGCGAATTTCTGACTGGACTCTGGAACTGCCAGAGACACTTAAATCTCATAAATCTGCTGACCATTCCTGACCTCTTCCCCTCTATGTAGTCGTATGTTTCTTCCTGTCTGTCTCCATCTTCATGCGAATGACTTGCCATTTCCTTTTAAACTGTGTTAAAACTCTTTCCTGCTCAGCTAGTTTTCCTTTTTTTTCCTTACTTTCCACAGCTTCTCTGTCCTGTCCAGTCACTCAGAGCTTTGGGATTATGTACAGTTCCCCTCCTTTCTTTACACTTCACATACAGGTTCCCTCTGTACTTGTCGATTCTTGCTCTGGGATGTTTCCTGAAGTCCTCTTTCTGCTCACAATGACCTCCTACACCTGCTTGTCCCTGATATATGCCTTGGTTGGGCCTCCTGCTTTCCAAACTTTTCTTTTTAATTTCATCCAAGAAGCAGTTGTTAGAGGCAATGCTGGCAGGGCCTCAGATTCTGTTGCTCATTTTGCTGCCAATCTGCAGTGTTATTTTGGGCAAGTCATTTCCTTTTGGGTGCTTTCTGTCTTCTGCCCTTTGAGGATTTAGTTAAGTAAGAAATATAAAGTTGGAGGCAGGATGCTCTCCTCTTTCCTACTCTGGATCTAAAAAATCAGGTCTTCATTTATTTGTCATTTTCATTTTGTTGTTAAAACTTGGATTTCCTTTTCCTGCTTTTGTCCTTATTAGTGCAGATTTTTGAACTTGAGTTGTTCAATAGGCACTTCTAAATGTAAGTGTTAAAAACAGCAACACAGTTTTATACTGTGTCCCGTGTACAACTGGGGAAAAAATGAACAGTTAAATCAGTGCTCTGTAGAAATATTCTCTTAAGATTTTATCTGCATATGGGCTCAATATAGGGAATTAAAGAAATCACAGTGTAATACTCATGCATTTATAGAGTTTAAGGATAGAAGGAATTATTGCCATTATCTTATCTGACTCCAGTACATGTCAGTACATGTAATTCTACTTGCTAAGCAATGAAGTTTATTTTATTTGAATACTGAAATTAATTTTGTCTCTTTTTTAAAGCAGAATTAATTTAGATAATAAATTTCATTGGCCTGGGAACCAGCAGTGAAAGAAAGTTCTGTGTTGGTGCACATCTCAAAGAATACACACAGAAGAATCAAGTGCATCCTGCTAAGAACCACAAAGCTGTAGTGCTTGGTGCATGATACTTCCTGGGTGAGATCCACCAAAAGAGCACAGGAAGGGGAATCTTGTTTCCTGTGAATGAGCATCAATGATCCCTAATATTGCTTATAAGAATAAGATTTTTTTTTTTTTTTCTCTCCAGTGTTCCTGCTCAGGATTTCTCTTTGCTCTGCTCTCTCCCTGTCAGTCTCTTTGCTACCAACTTTGCTAAAGTGCTACTGCTCATACCTTTGCAAGTAGTTCTCAAGCCCTTCTCCTCCCTCCTTTACCACACCACACTGAATAGACACTAAATTGCTACCAAATAGCAAGAACTACTTTTTTTGTTTTAATTCAGTGCCCTGGCTGGAAGGGGAGTAAGAGAGGGGAAAGGCGAGTTTCCCAATATGCTCAGAATGACTGTTTTCATTTGGGAGTCATATCCAGCTGGCACAAATGGGGAACTATGTGTGCATAGGTGTCTTGTTGCACCCTTGTATGGCAAATGGAATCCTAATGTTATCCAAGATGTTCATTTGGAGAAAAGGGGGAAAAAACCCTTCCAGAGGTCAGTCAGTTTGTCTACTCTCAAAAAAAGTTTTTCAAGCTTTGGCAAAATACTATTTTCAGCTGACAGGTGAAATTGCATTTAGGCATTTTCATCTTCTGTAATCAGGGTGAGGAAGGTGAAGCTGGAATTTTAGTTTGAATTTTTTTTCAGTGCTGATAGAAACTCTCTGTGTTAAAATTCTTCCTCCAGTAGTATTCTTGTTGAAAAGCATGGCACACACTATAAAGAAGTTCTCTCAGAAGGAGGTTTATCGTATGGTCATGCTGCTATACATCTGTCATATTTCAAAGGGTGTTATAACAAAGATGTGTCGAGAAGGTGGAATGTACAGTATGTTCCTTTGAATAGAAATAAGACCAAAAAGAGTTGTGTTAGAACACATTACTTCAAAGCTTTTTAAACTCTCTTAGGAGCCATCTCGTTTAAATGTATAATACATTGGAGGATTCTTATGAACAATTCGTATCCATAATAATCAGCAGAGTAGTTCTACACATGACTGCAAAGTGAATGTTCATTTCAAATATTTACCAAGGAAGGTCTTTAAGTCATTGTTTATGAGAAATTGGGCTTTATCTGCATGGATGTTTTAGTAATTAGTTGGGTTTTATGGAATGCATGGCAGTGCTTTCACAATTTTATCTCTCGTTCCAATCTTCTATTCATTTCTGGAATGCCAAAACAACATCTGTATTTCCTGCTACAGAAATGATTGGCAGCCATGTTTCAGGCAAATGTGTATAAGAAAAAACAAATGGCAATTTTCATGTGGTAAATGACATTTACAGACTTGAAAGTCAAAATGCTGGATTTGAAAAACCATGACTTGATGGATCTTAGGGGGAAAAAAGGGATAGACTTGCAGTTTTGTGATTTGTCATGAGCTGTGGGGAAAAATAGGTTAGTCTTCATTAACAATTAGAATTATGTAGTTAGACAAAATGTTTCAGTTTGGTTTTTTGCAATGGAAGTTTTAACTTAAGTGGTTATTAGTACGGATAAAAGCATAAATGCATATTAATATGCAGATAATTGATATGGTCTGTGTACTAAAGTAAATGGTAGCTAATACCATGTACAGAATCTACCTAGCAACATACAGAAAAGATAAGCTGGGAAAGAGGAATGGATTCCAGTAAATGCTATAAAAAACTTCAGGATAATGAAAAAAAAGTTTGAAAAACTTGAATGTGTATGGTGGGGAATCCTTATTTTATTTTCTGCTGAACACTGTTTTTGAGGGCTTATTGGATGACTACCACCAAGCGGGGCTTTGCAGGAGTGTGACAAGTGTTGAATCTAGATAGGACCTATATGAATCAAAACGTCACATGTTTTATAAAGCATTCCATGTTGTCCCACAAATGTGTTTCTCAGTTACAGCTTTCTTATGTCTCCACATCATTCCTTCTAGATTTGTGAGCTCTTTCCTCATCTCAGACAAGCATCTTGATGATATGTCTTGGATGAACTCTTAAATAATGTTTTTCACTAGATTTATGAAGTTTGTTAGATCTTATTAACTTACATGGACTGTTCTTCCTCGGACTTCAGAAAATTCCTTTGAAAATGCCTTACTTCAATTTGCAAAAACTTCCAGCTTCCAGTTCCTTAAAACTAGCACTGGAGTTCTGATGCTCCAGTGGTATTGTGCCAGCACTCAAAATTAGGGTTCTGGCACACTGCATGGTCCTGTTTGGATATCAGAAGTAGCCAGGACTCATGGCTTGAACTGGAGCATGTCCTGGTCATATCTTGCTATCATTCCATTTCTCAATTGCAGGAAGTTAGCATTTGCCAATAGCAATCCTTTTCAAGCCCCTCTCTAATACCAGAGCCTGAGACTAGGACCAACTCAACCTATAGGTTGCAGTGCTAGCAAAATAGTGTTCCATTTCTCCAATCCAGGACCAACACAGGAAGTCAGTAATAGCGCCTACAAATAACTAAGTTTTGTGCCTGTGTTCTGTAAAAATGTGACAGACAACTTTTTTTAAAAGGTCTGATGTTATAAAAACACTGTTGCTTTATAGTAGGCTTTTCGGCTTTAAAAAGACCATCTGAAAAATTTCTTGATGACTTACTATGGAAAGAAGAGGGGAAGTGAATGGTTAGCATGTGAATATCCTCTGCTTTTCAAGAGGTGACATGATAAGATATAAGGTTTTGACAAATTCATGGCATTTGTTCCCCCCCCATTAAGACAGATATTAAACTCGGAGACTTAAAAGCATGTTTGGACAGAAATTATTACTGCCTTCTCTATTTGGAGTTGTGGCTACTAGGCTGGAATTCCAAAGATTTAGCCTTCCTCTGACCATTGTCCCAGGAGAAATCCTTGGATGCTACTTCTCTCTTAGTTAAAACAAAGCTTTGTGCTCTCTTCTTAGGGCCGTCCTGAATTAACACCCACAGCAATAGCTGCAGGAAAACTGCTGGCTCAGCGTCTTTTTGGCCAGTCTTCAGAATTGATGGACTATGCCAATGTGAGTTGTTATTTCTTTTTTCAATAATAAAACCCAAATCTTACACTTTTTTTTTCTTAAGAATTTTAAAAGGAATTGCATTTTGTCATCTGCAATCCAGCTTTGACAGTAGCCAAAGTAGATGTGTGTGACAGAGCTATGCTTCTCAGTCATGCAAAAGTCTCCCCTGTATCTGCCGTGCAGATGCTTCATATGGTTCAACAGTAACACGTTTCCTCGCAAGCAGGTACCTACTACAGTTTTCACTCCCTTGGAATATGGTTGTGTTGGACTGTCGGAAGAAGCAGCTGTGCAATGTTATGGATCAGATAATATTGAGGTACGAAAACATTTTTAATTTTATAGTTGGTGTCAGAGTTGCACTATGAAAAGACAGAAGTTTCACAGTTGTATCAAGCAAAATTTTTGGTCCCTGAAATACTATGTTTGCAGTTAGGGACTTGGTGTCTTCAGAAGAGCTCAGGACTTTAAAAGTATTGCAGCAGGTCACAATGGAAACTGCTACCTAGTGGGCTTGAAATTATTGATAGGGTGGGACAGCTTTAAACTAGCTGCCATTTTAGTAAGTTATATTGTGCAGCATCATTAAATAACGGTTATGTTCCTTTTCATTGTCAGAATTGCTCGTCGGGTTCTTTAGTCTAAATTTTTTGAATGTCCCCAGAAATATTCACACAAGCTGCTAAGTGTCTTTGTGGCTGAAATGTCTTGATATAATATGCCTGGGCATTGCATATTGAGGAAGAAATCTGTTATGGCATATATATTCACACCCAGCCCTCTGATATGAGGAATGAGATTAAGGTACTCATGATGAAGGAATTCACAATCACTATATAATAAGACAAAATTCAAACAAGTCGCCCTTGAAAAGATATGTTGTGTTACCTTTATTCACTCATCAAAAAGACTGTCAGCGTATCACTCGATAAGCTATGGAAATACAAAATGCAATACTTTACTTCATGTCCAGTCAGTTATTCATTTTGTCTTTCATGGTTCTGAAATATAGTTTATACTTCAAAAATCTGTCCCAGAACTCTTATCTGGGTTTCTGGATGCTAGTGCCATCTAGAATGATATAAATTACTGTAAAACAATTGTTCTCATCTGTTTAAGGCAGGCAGTTGATGTGTGTGTGTCATAAGATGCTGATGTTATATATGTATTGGAGAGCAAGTTCAGTTGATGGATTTAGCTTGGAGCCCCAGGAAAAATCATTAATGAAAAAATAAGCGTTTACTATTCAGAATGCAAAAAATACAGTTTGGGTTGTCTTATGGTATACATTATTATAGATACGGAAAGCTGCTTGGATTTCATTTTCAGTAAACAAGGTACTAAACTTCTGGGAGAAGCTTAAAGGAACAAAACTAACATTTTTAATTTGGGGCACTGGTTTGAGTAACATGACTATTTGTGATGGTTTTTTCAGTTTTGTTTTTAATCTAATGGTTCTCTAAGAAAGGTTTGTGTTAAACTCTTACTGTGCTTTCCATATTTTTCTTTAAAATAATGAGCAGGTTATAAATAAATCAATTTTTTCTACAACATTATAAATATGTAGTAATAGTAGTCATTATAATACTAAATAGCAGTTTTTGACATAGTAGTACTCTCTAACACAAAATGTTATTGTTTTCCCTACTAGGTATACCATGCGTATTATAAACCTTTAGAGTTTACAGTGGCTGAAAGAGATGCAACTCAATGCTATATAAAAGTGAGTGTTGTGAGCTTTAACTTGCTTTTAACTTAAAACAAGAGATATGGTACAGCCAGCTTTAAGGAGGACTGTTTGGCAAAAAAACCTCTCGAGATGGATGAGATATTTTCTTGGTGGCAGCCTGTTTCTCTAGTGTAACTTCAAATGTTTAATATTCATTACATATCCCATTGCATCTTGAAATTGCTTTACAGATATTAGCATTTTTCAGAGCTGACGTTCTGCTGATTGATACCATCTTTGAACTGCTCTTAAGGTCCTAAGAAATATTCCAAATTCTATAGAGATTAATCTCTGCTTCCTCCAGCAAAGTTCTTAACTAGTTATATGTAATATTTGAGTTGCCATCTCTTGGGGAAAGTATGCTACCTTCAAAAAAATTAAGCATAAGGCTTACAAAACTAGACTAACTGTTCAGTCTTAGTCATGAAAACAAAAACCTCCCGGTTTAGACGAAAGTGTTGGACTTGAAATGTGTCTTGTCCTAGAGCAATCCAGTTGCTTCAGTGTTGAAAAAGTTTTTGATGCACTTGCCCATAGTAGAGAATCTTAGATAAGGTGAAGTGTAGTGTTGGTAGAATATATCATAGTTTTCTTTTTCTTTCTTTTCTCCTCAATATCGGAGAACAATCTTTTTTGAATAAACGTAGTAATTTCTGTAGGTCCATCACAAATTATTATGTTGTTATTGTTGTGTCATGTAAGGAATATCTATTGTCAATAGTTGCAGCCAGTTTTTCTAACTATATTTTGTCACATCTGATTTGTGTAAGTGCCTTTAGCTTGCCTTAACTGTCCCAAGTATCAGTGCAACTAAGGTGATGCTACTTCTTTTTAGCTATTCCCTTTAAATTATGTCAATGAAAGTAAATATTTGAGGGTGAAGTAGTAATAGCATAATAATTATTGGATGATATTGAATATAGTCCTTACTAAACTCCCAAAACACATGAACAAACATTAAACTGGAGAGTTTCAAACTCTRTTGCAACAGGGTTTTTTCTTTAAAACTCCTCAATATTTAAAGTACCACGTCAGGATTGCTGCTGTTCCTGGGATTCCTAATAAAAGAATCCAAGCCTTTACTGAATAGCAGAACCTACTAGATTAGTGATGATTTAATGCTTGATGGGAGGACACAGGGAGAGACTGACTTTCTTTTCATAATTATAAAGATGGTGTCCTTAAAGGAACTAAAAAGTTTTCATTAAGTTCTCTAATAAAAGTTAAGTGTGCAGTGACTCAGGCCCTTCCAGATACTTATTAACTCACCTTCATCTTTGGCTGCTTCCAAGGCTTGACTCCTTTTTAGGTTATGTGGCTGATGTGGTAAATGTATCTCACCAAACGTGCTGCTGTAAGTGTTTACTGACTGAATCACAAAGGCACAAAATATCCTATAATTAGTAGTGGTCGTCTTTGGAAATACAGCTGATTAGCTGCTGAGAATAACTGCACAGGCTTGGAGAATTGCTAAGGCGGCCATTCAGTGTCAAAATAACACTAGTCTGGTTACTAGTCTGGTTACTAGACTACAGAAGGTATTTTGAGGATTTCACACAAATGACAAACAACAAAGTATTCAATTTACCACAAATTATCATTGTCAGAGGCTCCCTGAAGTCTGAAAGAAATACAGTAATAAAGCTTCGATTCAGGGAAGTGCTTAAGGACAAGCATAAGACCTATTGAAGTCAGTAAGACTTAAGCAAGTGCGTAAGTTCTTGGCACACTGGGAATAAACAGCTGAACTAGGATCTCAGGGCACTTCAGTTTCATTTAATTCAACTTCATGCCTTATCTTTAAATGTTCTAAGAAAAGATCTCTATGTAATGTATTGTTTTCAGATGGTGTGCTTACGAGAGAGAGAGCAACGAATACTTGGCCTTCATTTCATTGGACCGAATGCAGGCGAAGTTACTCAAGGATTTGCTCTTGGAATCAAGTAAGTACAAAAGAATGTCTCTAGCTTCTAAAGCCTGCTTTTTAAGTTATTGTAAGATTATAAAAGATAGCTGCCTAGTTTTGGCAACACTATAAAGAATCCATGCTTTTTGTTACTTTTATGTAGTATTGCACATATTTTCACTAAAAATACTGCAGTTCTTCATTAAGATGTACTGGATTTAGTTACTGTAATACTGGATATAGTTAAGGAACAACTGAGGAAAATACATTGTTGGCTTGATATAGTTAAAGCAAAAAATAAAATTGTGCATTAACTTACTAATGTTAGTTTTCTCAGAGTGTAGCTTCTTTTGCATACTATGCACAGGATAGGAAATCACTATATAGTTTTGCAAGTCACTTCTTTAAAAGGATATTTGTGCTTTTCATAAAAAACTTTCTTTACACCTGCCAAGCATTTCCTTTCCTAATCTCATCTTTAAATGTGCACAGCCATTGCTCCTCAAAAGCTTAGCAAGGACTTGCACGAATTTTTATATTTCTGGGGTATAAGCTAACCATAATATGATAAGGTAAGAAAGAAACCTCTGTAGGATGATGGGAGAGGGGAGGTACTTTTGTCTGGAGCTATCTGGTAATTGCAATAACAAACTTACCCAGGTAGGTGAACCTTTGTGGTCTGATCTTGTTTAAGATTTTGCTCAAAAATTAATATAGAAGTCCTCCCTTTGAAGGAGTAAGGAATGATTCTGGGTCCTCTCTGGTTAAATGGAGAGTTCCTGCTATGCCTCTTGTGTGCTACAATTATTTCTTATTTGTTTTTTCATTTCCCTTCTTATTGCTGATTCACATCTTCAGAAATGTTGATTCGTATATTTACATTACTAAATCATAGTTTTTAACTCCTCTTTGAAGAAAGTAGGCTGGGACACAAGAAATCACCCCCAATTGTGATTGTTCATGTTCCTAAATATCATCACCATTTTATTGCAGTTTTAGTCTTACAGTTGTGAGTGACTAGCATAAATGAAAAGCAGAAAGGATTAAGAAGGCAGGACCGCAAGTATCATGTGAGGAGTATCTTGGAAATCACTGATTGCAGTGTACCCTCAGTACACATTTTCAACATGTGTTTGTAGTCCATTAATTGCCAGTGGTATAGATTCTAGAACTACATTTTTTAGGATGTCATTGTTTTGAAGTTTTATCCAAAATAACCAGTGAAAAGGAAGCACATGTAACTGGAGTGCTTTTCTGCCTTGCCTGAGGGAAATTAAAACTTTAGCCACAGTAAGAGGTTTTCAGCAGGTCAGATTCTTGTATTGGTTTCTATTGTATTTCACAAATCCAGAGCTTTCAATGTGGAACACCCGCTGTAAGAGCTGCTGTTCTCCTTTGTCAAATATTAGGTCTTACTTCAGCCTCTCCAAAGGATGATTTTCCATCTTCCCTCCCCACTTAGCACTCCAGTAACATCTGTGCTCAGCAATGAGTTTTTGCTTGTCGGTGCTTTTTTCGATGTAGGTGGGGACACCTACATAGAAGACATCTATGGCTCTCTTCCCTGTATTTTGTAGAAGGAGAGAACATTATTCCATAGAGAGCTTGAAACAATTCTTAAATTTAGGGCCATTTCAGCTATTCTTTACAGCATGACCTGCCAGGAATAGCTCAAAGGAAAGTCATCAAGTCTAAGAATGTTTTTGGACAAGTAAAGGAATTAAGCAAGTGGGATTTTAGCTCAAGGGTTTTTTGGTGGTTTTTTGTTTTGTTTTGTTTTTTCAAATGAGAGACTTTCTTCTCCTGCTTATAACATTGATAATTTCAGTGCAAGCACCAGACTTTCTCTAAGATCATGGAAGAATATTCTGGTACTACTTCCTTCAGCAGATTCTTGCCAGCAGTTGTAATTAAGATTTTCTTCCTCTGTGTGTATGTATGTGTTTTTCCATCTGGAGTCAGAGTTAGTGAAACGCACATGTATGTACAAGAAAAGCTGCAGGCTGCAGTTTTGTCATATGTTTTTGCCATAGGCTCAGTTGTGACTTGGGGTAAATTGCTTAATTCTCTCTGTCTCAACTCTTATGACAATTCTTCCCTACCTAACAGTGTTGTGAAGCTGGGCATTTAAATGTTGTTGTGTAAGTGCCTGAGAAATAATAGACAGCATTGTTTGAAAAATAAATGCAACTCCTCTACCTGATAAAATGGACAAGAGCAGAATTACTTTGATGTTTTAAGACATTCTAGCTGCTTCAGGTGAATAGTGTTTGACTTTGGGTTTTGTTTTTTGTTTTTTGGTTTTTTTTGTAGATGTGGTGCTACTTATTCTCAACTAATGGAGACAGTTGGCATTCACCCTACCTCTGCTGAAGAAATTACCAAGTTGCACATTACAAAGCGTTCTGGCTTGGATGCAACAGTCACAGGCTGCTGAGGTTAAATACCATCCCTGGAAAGAAGGAAAAAAAGCACAAAACATATTTGTAAAGAAAAGGGGCACTTAGAGTTGAAACAGCTTTAATGGTTCAAGTTCCAGGAATCTTTCTCGTTCTCCCTGTAGACAGCTTTTTTCTCACAGCCAGACAAAGAAATTGTCCTCGCACCATCATAGTTCTAAAACCAATGCAGTCCTGCTGTAACAAATCTCTCTCTTTCAAAGTGCCTATAACTCTTTTCTTGCTGGGAGCTAGGGAATAATCACAGTTTTATATATGTAAATAAAACTGAAGCCAGTGACATCTGAGGCCATCTACAAATTAAACAGTTGTCATTTGAGTTTCTCAGTTGGCATGACTGAGTGCCAACAGAAGTGTCTCACATAATGTTCATACAGATGCTAGGAATCRGACAGGGCCTCCCATAGAATTTTGGTGATGATACTTTCTCCTAAGTACTTGGATAGCTCATTACTGATCCTAATCTTGAACACTGAGACTCTGTACTCACTAGTAGAAACAAGTTCCCAGAGTGTGTAACAATGGGTAAGCAGTCATCTTTGGTTTTTTCTTTAACATGTAATATGTACAGGAATTTAATAGAAAATCACTTGTCACTGAAGCTGTGCTGCTACTGGATGAATCCCAATGGATTAATCAGTGGCAGCCTGGTCATAACATTATGGTGATGGCTGAGAATGAATGAGCTCAGAGGTGCTAAAGAAAAAGTTGAATTTTATGGTGACTTCTCTGCCTACTCTTGAAATTTCTAATTCAGTTCAGTTCAAATTAAATTGACACATCTCACAAATTACTGCTTGAACACCATATGTTAAGCAACGCTGACAAGTAGGATCAAAACCACTAATAATCCAACTCATGCGGCATTTTCTGTTTTATAGAATGCAGAAATCTGGCTGACACAGTGATATATTTTGCTGCTTTGTTTTTAAGATTTTCTCACTGATGAGCTGTATACTACATCTGAATGGATTTAGGTCTGGCTTTAATAGAAGATGTTACTGAAGGGAACTATATTAAACAGTGATCTAGAAAAGAAATGGTCCTGCTCAAAACAAAGATAGAAAATAATTATCTGCAAACTTTTTTTTATTTTTTTGAGTATTGGACAGAGTAAGGAAGCATTAATCTGTTGCAAATTTCTGCTTATTTTCCTGCTATCCAGAAGGGGGAGATGCTAGCTAATTTGTGGCAATAAAGAAACAGAAATCTGATCGTGAAGCTTCTTTTGCAGAACCCTGTTAAATAGGTAGCCTGACAAAGGCAAACACAAAACAAACTGCACTGAATTTCAATCCAAGTTGCAGTTGCCAACATTTTGATATGCATAGTCACATAGTTTCTTGCACCCTTTACAGTAGAATAGTGCATGTAGGAAAAGAAGAGATCAGCTTGAGGTGAAACAAAGTGTATCCTTTTTGCAGTTAATTTATATCAGTGTTTTTGTGTGGGGAATTTGATATTTTCATAGCTGTCCTTCTGCTTGTTGCACAGTTTGGAAGAATAGTCTGATGATCATGTATATCTTTGCTATTTTTTCTTTGACTGGTATTTCACTGCTGCAGCATGCAACACAGACAAATGATTGGTTTATTTCAAGCGTGAAATCTTTTTTACCATGAGAATTGTACCTGTCAGAGAAACTATTAGGCAAAAAGTGATCAGACCTTCCTTCTAAAATATGATGTAATAGCATTTATCACACTCTCTTTGATACTAGAATTCTCCATTTTCGAAGATTTGTTCTGACTTAAACAACAACAAAAGAAATCTTAAATGCTTTCTTTACAAAGTTTCCTGATTTTTGGTCCGTATTTCTGGTCCGTAAAAGAGGAATGAGTGATACAGTTTGACTGCAAGTGGCATTCCCTGTCAGATCTGCCATTTTTCATCTATGAAGTCATCCATAAGCTTGTAGTTGAAAAGAAATACTTCGAGTGGAAGTGTAGTTGAAGCACTGCCTGAATATTGCAAATGCCTTTAGAAGAAATGATGAAAACTTTATATCTGTATATAAATGTGTGCATACCTGCACATTCAGAAGTTCCTGTTTCCTTTAATAAAGGTCTTATGAGTATGATGCAGACAAAAACCCTACTAGATTTTCCCAGCTGTTTACAAAAGAAAAGTTCATAGCAAATTAYGGGGTTTTTTTAAATGTTTTACTTAATCTTTCAAAACATTGAGATACTGAGCATCTCAGTCTACAGAGATTTTGCTGTGAGAAACATCCCACCTCTGACTAAACTGTAATGTGTATACATGCAAGATTTTTTTTTCCTAGTGATTACCTATTACAGTTCCTTTTGTTACCCATAAATGAAAACATTGGTGTTTAGCCATGTGAAAGTTGCTTCTCTTCTCTGTCCTGCCAATGCACCCAGCAGACCGAGTTATCTGCCCTTACAGACAAATCAATGGAAAGATGAGTTAATTTCATTCATCATAAAGTTCAGAATAATGATTTGGGACAACAAGTAAAGAGATCTCAAGGAAACGTGTCCTCAGTGTAGATGGGGTGTGAAACTAAGCCATGTCCTTGTTCTCAGAAGTAATAGAACTTTCTTGGTTTTAGAATTGCTGAGTGGACTGCATGAAAATTGATCCTGTATCTTGAACAGCAGCCTAGTTCTGTTCCTCATTTAGTGGAAAAAGTTGTTGCCCCCCTGAAATAAAACTAAACATGCATTCACACCTACATAACCCTAATGTTAGAATCAACAGCAAGACAGAATAATGACAACTATTGTGATTGTGCTTTTTTTCTGAAGGATTTGCCAGGGATGGTCCTTAAGAATCGTTTTTAAAAGCCTGACTAATGTCAATTGAAATGACTGATGTACACTGCAAATTACTGATTATATGTGAAAATGTAAAAAAAAAAAAAAAAAAAAAAAAAAAAAAAAAAAAAAAAAAAGAAAAAAAAAGAAAATTTAGTCAGGCTTCTTCTTAGGATGCCAGCTGATGAGGGCTTGTTTGTCAAACCACACCATGGTGCAAACATGTCTGAGCATTGCTGGGTCCCTCATATGCATGATCCCAATATTTACTGTGTTGTGAGTTAATGAATTAATAAAGATTTTTTTTTTCTAGTAAATGTTTGATTGTATTTGTTTAATTTTGTACATATGACTTCTGCTTACAAAAGATTTCTTTTTTGATCTTAATGCTGTTTCTCTTGGTTGAGGTATGTGTTAAGGAAACAAAGCAGTAGACAGATTCAGGCCTTTTAAGAAGGAAATGTTGATACCTCTCTGTCTCTGATGTGTAAACTGAATAGCCATGGAGATTATTCCAGGCTGGATGACCTTCTTATTTTAAATTTAAATTAAGAGAACCTCTAGACTTAGTAGGTATGGTTTCAAATAATCTCCTGTTTATTCCAGCTAATGAGGTCTAACAGGTATTTTCACAGTCCATGTGTGTTGACATGCTTCTTGAAGACTCGTCAAGAGGAAACTCCCTTGAAATACAGTGCAGTCAAGAGTATTATACAGGGCTAAACTATTCTGCATTAGCTATTCACTTTGGGTTTTAAACTAGAACATGTAGTGAAAAAATGTATTGCAGCAAAGCCAATTAGTAGCTATGGGTACTGCTAGGTAAAAATGTTGGAAAATGAATTAGGAAATTACTAGCAAAATATATTTAAAAACTCTGAGAAACTTCTCTGTCAGAAAAGAAAGGGACTACATTGTTTGAATTTATCTCAATTTTCTTTTATTTCTTTAAATGTACTTATTTTGATGAGAAGTGCCCATTAAGTCAGGTGATGCTGAGCTTCTGAAACAGGTTAGTTTAATATTACCTCAGTATATGCCCTGGATTTGATGCTGAGAAGGAATATTGACTTTATTGTATTTAAAGGCATTTTTACTTCCGCGTTTTTAATTTGTTTTAATTTCCTGGAATATTTCATTGCAGGTTCTAACTAATTAGGATAGCTAGGAACAGTGGCTAAAAAAGGGAATAAGGTAAGCATAATTCTTGATGTATTTTTTCTCCTTATTTTCATATACCACTTAATCCTGAAGCAAACTAGAATAACAGACAAGCATATAGACAATAATCTTTATAAATTAGGAATTGAATATACTGCATTATTTATATTATACCTAATGATAGCTTGTTCTCAACACTAAGTTATTGTGTACAATTAAGTTTTGCCTTTTCCCATTTATGCATGCACTGTATGTCGCTATACCTACTGGAAAATGTTTCTACAGTTTAGACTATTCCAGACCTGGAGCTGGAAAAGGTATTTCAGTACAGCAGATACACTTTTTTTGCTAGCACAGTTATTCTGATAAAAACATAGATGCCGTAGCGCAATGTATTTCTAACCAAAACAGTTGCATATTGTACAGACTTTTGAGTTTGAAGGCTTCTCTTCAGAGGCTCATGCCTATCCAACAAAGTAGGCAATTTTGTGCCTGTATAAATTGCCATTTGTCTAGATCCCAGTGAAATCAATGTGCTCAAAGTTAATGTTAGCCATTAATTTCAGTGGGATGCAAGTATGTGTCTTAAGTGCTTTGTTAAAGGGGAATCAATATAAGCATATGCCAAAATGTCTTTCATTATTACAGTTGGGGAACAGACTGCAATTATGATTCAAAACATAAAAGGTACAATAGACATCTATGATTAGGCAATGAAATATGCCTTTAATAAGCATAGTGCAGACAGTTTGTTTTGCAATAAGTAAACTTGTATAAAATTCATTGACTTTTTCATTCTTTCAGATCTGTGTGCTCTCTTTTAAGAGAGGTTTTTTAGTTTTATGCACAAAGTTTTCCTGATGTTCTTCCAGCAGAAAGGCTGGGTTTGCATGCATTTATTCTAGTGCCAAACTTGAATTTTACTGGGAAAAGAGGAAACAGCAGAGCAGACCTTTTTTTTTCCAGGGCAGCATGCAATAGATATGGTGTAATTACTCTAACTGATTTTTTAAAAATGGAGTATTTCTGTCCACTACATGTCAAAGAGCTAATTATGTTTCCGTTGTGGCACTCAAAGTCAATATTGTCAGGTCTTCTTAGTTCTAATCCTCTACATTGAGTTTTGATGGGACAGGTGAAATATCCCCTTCAGCACCTTACTGCAATTCTTGTCAATCATCTTGCCATGAAAAACAAGTGTATTACAAAGGCTTTGGCAACACTGCATCTGATTTCAGTCTTTAATCTTATATGCACCTTAAGAAAACACCATTCCAACTACTGACGTTCTGTTTGGGACATGAATGGGATCCTATTTGCTGTGGGAAACAAAAGAAAATGATCTAATCTTTAATGGACATAATGGAACTCTTTGGCCATAGCAGTATAAAGGCTTAGTACTAAACCACTGACCTAGGAAGAAAAGAATTAGGATGGTGAACTGGTGCAGAAATTAAGCAGAATATCTCATGTGAATAAGTAAGAAAATGTATATTTATTTATTCATCATGTAATTGTAAAATACCTCATTTTGAGCACTGTTGGAGTTAGGACAGTCTCTTTTTTTGTAACCCCTAGACTTTCTTTGCAAGGAGTGCTGTTCACTGAAGTCCATTTCTAAGCACAGTACTGTGCGTGCCATTTTTTTGTTGTTTCTTATAGACAAGATCTAGCACATCTTAAATCTTCTGGTCCTACAATGGAAAATTAACATCATCCCTAAGAAGCTGGAATATAAACTAATAAGGCAGGTTTCCAGAATCTGATTGCATCAGTCAGAAAGATATAGTATGAAGAGAAAAGTGAATATTCCCTGGGGGGTAGTGTGAAATGGAGACCAGTCTTGTTTGAACAAGGTGCTTTGCATTGTTAGCTACGTAGAGGTATTGGGAGTTGCAGCCTGTCAGAACCAGCATCTCCAAGGAGAGGGTGGGGGAAATTTTTCCAGGTAAAAGTCTCAGCAGTTTGTGGTAGAGTATGTCCAATATACTAATACAATAGTTTAAGGAAACCCTTTATACTCCATGAAAGATGAACTGTAAAGATACTCACCCTTTCTGTGCCTCCTCCCCCGTTTTCCTTCAGATCATATGAAGACCAGAAAGGCTGTTGGGTTTTTTCCATCCTTCTTCCCTTTACCTTAACACAACAGGGGAATCAGGCTTGTTCTTCCTCGTTTTGGCATAAAACCGAACAGCAAGATCCCTCTTCTTAAATCTTTCACGAGGAGACTTCTTTTTCCCAACGCTATGTGAGGAGTTAGAATTAGCTAGGTGGTAACATAAACAAATCTAAAACAAAAGGACTATAGATACCTGTTCAGTCTTTGTCTATTAGAATATTATGTAACTCCAGTAAAATAAAATACCAAGGGAAAGAAAACAGTGAAAAAAGACAGCTTTTAGGCTTTAAACAAAAATCAAGAAAATAACTGTTCCCTTCTTTGCAGGCTCCCTGTGAGACAAGGCCCAAATATATTATTCCATTGCGTACTCCTAACGAAACAGTCAGAATTGAAAGCTTGTTTTATTTTTATCTCTTACTAATGTGTGAATGAACTGTAATGCAGCCAACCAATATTCTATTCACACTGTGTCAGAGCAACAGGTTACGTAGCAGCTTTTAGTTTTATGCAGGAGGTTAAGCTGTCGTACATATGACGCCTTAGTCTGTAACGCAATTAGTGATGCACAGCAATCTTTATTTAAACACCTTTGTTCAACAGGGACAAAGGATTAAGCTTTGGCATTTTTATTTAATCTTGATAATCTTCCCTTTTGTCTCTCTCTTAAAGGATCAAGAGGAAGTGCATTAATTTTCAACTTCACACGAAGGCAAGTTGTACAAACACAGCTGAAAACATCAGGAAACCCAGGTATTTTCCTTAGAGAAATGGAGTCAACTAATGTTCTGCTGGCAAGAGACTCCTGATAATTGGGAAGATGTTGTTAGGCACAGTAGTTCGGGCAGCAGGGTGTTCAGACTCTGATAGTACTGTTCAGTTTGGCTAGCTTAGATGAATGATTCCCGTAATGTAGAAAGCAGAGATTATTAACCATATAACAGGAAGCAATTTAAAGAATACAGGCTGCTTTGGAGATTTAAGAAATGGCTCTCATTGTCAAAGGATTTCTCTCTCTCTCTCTTTTTTTTTTTGACTCATTTGATTTACACCAGGGATCTAATTAAATCATGAGAGCGCTTTTGATTTTTGCCTCTTTAATTCTCATTGAGTTTATTTCTTAGACATATTTCAAACACAGGCAAAATAAGGAGAATTCTCTTGACACTTCAGACTTTGCTTGCGTTGATTTCTGGCCTTGTTCATGCTGCATATATCCAGGATACCTTGAAGTTTCAGGTCAGGACTTTGGTTCTTGTCCTTAATTAGGGATTTAATTGTATTCTTCCTTGCTCCTTGAATTTTTCTTGTTCCGCTTTTTTGCCAGATGCTCATTCTATTTTACTTAGTTACTTTTAGCCCTATTTAAGTGTTAATAAGTGAATTCCCTTTTGATGGGGTAAGAGTCCAATGTATTCATAAGAGAGCATTTCAGGATTTTCTGCTTGCATCTTCCTTTAACTCCCTTGCACTTTCCAAATCTGGAAATGCCATAGCTCCAGAGGAGGCAGTTCTAAGTAAGTCCTGTCCTTAGCTGTGGTATAGTCCCCGTTGAAGAATAAGAAACCAACCATTTGTGAGTGTTTACAGTTGGACCTTCTGAAGGGCATCATCTTTCCTTAATGACAAAATGCATCAGATTCACAAGCTGTGACAACAGGCCTCAGGGTTTCCATGACAGTGGCAAAGTGGAACATCTGATGAAATCTGCTTGTGAAATGCAAGGCCGCCTTCTCTGTCACTGTGGTTACTGAGAGCTCTAAGGTCTTGTGTTTTTTGTATTGAGTAGCAAATTCTCAAAGTGCAGAAAGCTACCTGGAGTGATGAGATTGTCCATGTGTGGGGCTTAAACATCCTTGTGAGGCCACCTCATTGTCTTATGCTCTAGTTCTGGAAGTCCTAATATTTCCCAAGTTCACAAGTTGGGTGAATATTTGCTTTAAGCTATTGAGTTGATGCCTAAGAACAGCAGAGGGGGGTGCTCACTTGGATCTACATTATTGATTGAAGCACTCTCCCTCACTGTACTTCAGTGAAGTGTAGCCAAGAACAACAAGATAAGAATTAATATAAGTGACAAGGGAGTTTCTCAGACTGTGCTGGTGCACATTAGCCTGGCTGAAGAGAAAAAGAAGCTGATACTTGAGTCTTTTTGAGTTGTGAAGGGTCTGGTCAGTCCTTGAAGGGGAAGCACATGAATGGCCCAGTTGTCATCGCATTTTATTTTTCCTCCAACTTTGACTAATGGTGCATTTCCTCTGGCCTCCCACGGGCCGTCCGTGGCTGACTTGCTTTGTCACTCTTCACGTCTAGTCGCTGCCTTTACTGTCCACCCTGTTCCCATGGCAGGAACCCGGTGTCCTCTAAAAAAACGCACAGGCACAAACCATCTGTCATTCTTCCCACTTCTCTTTCAAGCGACCACTTCCCATATTGTGTGGCCTTGCAGGCTGAAAGCAGTCTGCCTCCCCCCTGCATGCCTGGAGTACATGCCAACTCTCTCCCTGCTTGATAAGGGACCTCCCAACATTCTGCCTGTAAAAATACTAATGGGCATCTCCCTGTTGATAACCAACTCTGCCTTTTTATTGTGTTCATGGGGTGATAAGTTGTCTGGATCAACAAGGAATTGTCCCTTTTGCCACTTTGCAGCCAAAGTTATTAGGGTCAAATTAGGTGTGAGTTGTGAAATTAATCATTGCAACCACAAATAATTTGTAGTGTGCTATGGACAAAGGAAAAAAAGAAGCTGGAGAATAGAAGGGGAAATTATTGTAGGGCACAAAGAACCAAAGTGATTGGGAAGGAGGGAGGAGAGAATGGCTGGCAATGTTGTACAGGATGTTGGGCTAGGCCTGTAGGCTGTGCTGGATTTGGTCTCCTGCACCTGTGGACTGTGAAATCATAGAACAAGGTAGTTCTTTAACGTAATTTGAGAGTCCTAATTAATCCACACCCAAGGTGTCTCAGGGAGAGAGACCTGACTTTGCACCAGAAATAGTGCTTTTATGCATATGTTAGTTGATGATATTCCTTGTACATCTCTAGATGTGGCCCCACCAGAGGCATGCTCATGGGGCTTGTAATTGCTCTAGGAAAATCTGCAGCTATGGCCATTGATGCAGACCAAGCTGTGCCTAAACTGCATCTGTCAAGTGGGCAACACTGATAGTGTAGTTAGATATACTTTTATCTATAAAAATTATAAAAAAATGATCATACAAACACTTTTTTTTGTACGTTCAGTAAAAAACTGGGAGCAATTTTTTTCTTTTTTTTTTCAAGTACTGGCTTGTGGAAGATAAAATCTGAATCGGTAATCTGAATTACATGGATCTAGTCTCTGGTGGAAATGAAGTCCAACAGATCTAAATTATAGCTGGAATTTCTAAGCTAAAAATCCAGTCCATCCTTCTGAGGCAGCGCTTGACAATACACGTAGGACTTATGTCTAGGAATGATGTCCTCTGAATCATGCCTTTTCCTGCAGCATAGCTTAGACTCACTGCTTGGGGACACAGCTTCTTGGGTCGGTTGTTGCTAGGGCTGCACTCACAGAAGTATTTAAGAGAGTTGATTAGAAGAAAGCAATGTAGATAAACCTTCAGTTTATGTGTATAAACAGTGTAACTGGCATGACCATGTTTTTCCAGAACCATTAACCAAGTTTGGGAGAAGGAAGATGCAACTCAGAGGTCAAACCTATGAAAGCAAAGCCTGTTTGACACACCAAGAGCTCTGTGTGAATTTAGTTCTAACTTCAGAAACTGGGGAGCTGCGAGGGGAGGATGGGAAGGGAAGATAGTGCAACACCCACTGAAAAGCTTCCATTTTGTTTCTGGGGTGAGAAGCCTGAATTTTGTGCCTAAAATACAAAGCTGAAGGTGTGCTGGATTTGCTTGGAAATGCTGCAAAGCTATTCTCATTTCCTGTAACTATTGTGAGGTTGGCCTTTTTCCATGGCTAAGCCCCAGTTCATAGCTAGCCAGAATGAAGTGGCAGGAGAATTTCACTCTCTCTTTCATCTTATAGTGTATCTAGGAAGGCAAGAACCAAGAGTTTGAACCATTAATTCCTAAGTCTGTGGCTTGATTTGCTGCAGTAGAAACTCTGTTTTAAGGGTTTTGTCTTCTCTTACCAAAGCTAATTGTTAATTGCATCTTCTTTTCTCTAGCCACTGCCACAAGGAAAGACTGCCTTCTGTGCTGATGACAGATCTGCCCCTCTGTTATCAGACACTGCTCTTTTGCCATCTCAGTTTCATAACAATTGCCTCTGCCTGGGAGCCAGTGGAGCAGCCGCGTTGGGCAAAGCAGTTCTCTGAGGAGGAGAATGATGGGTGACGGTGTGATTCTCTTTGACATGGCTGGGGCACTGAGGTTGTGTTAATTTTTTTATCCCCCCCCTATTCCCCCTTTTCCTGCTCTGAATTCTTAAAACGAATCATGGCATTGCTATATGAACAACACACGCAGACGATGCTACAGTAACTTGAAAAAACATATTTTTATGGCACTGCTATGCGTCACTTTTGTCAAAATTGTCAGGAAACAGATAATTGCTACAGGTGGCAGAGGCTGCCGGATAACCATCAGAAGGTACATAGGGAATAAATTTGACTGCCTCTGCCAAATTTCTAGYGTTTACGCCAGTGATACTGCTTCCTTTTTTCTCACTACTGTCATATATGTAATTTTGCTACAGCTTGCGTACTGGCCTCCCTCCTGTGCTCAAGGAAGAAGCAGGTCTGGCACTCATACCACGCTGAGGTTCTGTTGAGCCCTAGGGGATGAGTTTGCAGTGATGCAGTTATATTGGCACAAAACTCTGGAGATGTTGTACCAGCACAAAGCAAAGTTTGTCTGGAAGCAGCTTGATCTGAAAAGTGTCTGCAAGCAGTACAGATGTCCTCATGGAGATGGATTCTCAGGACTGAATCTCAGCTGTATTGAGAATCAGCTTTGTATTCACGTACTTCCCTGAAATATTCTCTAATAGTTGATTTGAACAGTCTTTAGTAGAGATCATATTTCTAGTTTGGGATTCCCTTTATACATCTTTCATTAATACAGGGATTCTCCGCAATCAGAGACCAGCACCACAGAACAGCTGGATCCATTTTGGCTTGACAAGGGGCATGGGCATTTTTTTATATATATTTATGGCTCTCATGAACATTCAGAATGCTTTTTATAAATATTAAAAATAATCAAGGGTTCTGGAAAGAATTCATACTGCATTGCCATCATTTGCAGGAGTTCTTCCATCTTCCTCTAGAATATGTATTTCTAGCTGACACTGTGAACTAACTGGTCCAGTCTGGGAATTTCTTGCTACAGCTAGAGGAAAAGGGAGGCTGCAAAGGGAATTGGTATCTCTTGATCATCAGAGAGAGCAAATATAATACAGGCGGCAGCCTGGCTGCCCCTGGAGCAAGTCAGAAGCAAGAAGCTTGCAAGCAGGCACCTCAGAAAGCTCCCCAGAGTTTTGCTCTGCCTGCTGCACCCGCTGTGGTTACTTGCCCTGCTAGTCTTGAGGTAGCTAGAGTTGAAGCATATGTTTTCCATTTAGAGCTTGGAGGATGCCCAGGTCCGACTTGGCATGCTGTCTGCACTGGGCATCAGCAGTACAGATGTGGAAACCACAAACCCGATTAATATGAGCCTAGAGTAAAAACTCAAATAAGCTTATAAATAAAACCAGACTTGCAGATTATTTGTTTCCATATTAGTCTATAATAGACCCTACTCAATATGTTTGTTTTATTTGGTTTGGTGACCGACATAGGTATTTATATTTCCAATAAAAATTTAAATCAGAATACAACAGACGAAGTAAGCTTAAATTATTTGTGCAGAAGATGATTGCAACTGTCTGAAGCATGTAATTCCTTACATGAAATGTTAGCCTGCTTTGAACAGAGATGTGACAAACTGCTCAGTATTTAATTTACCATTCCATCATAGCTCCAAATCCTACATTTATATATTAAAATGGACTCCTAAATGCACTCTAATCCTCCACGAACAATCCAGAGGTGTTGGATGGCTTGGTGGGTGTAATTCTTGGTGTAAGCACTATCTGTGTGATCTTGGGTGAGTCACTAAATGATCCCCATGTCTTAGCTTAAAGTGGTGAATGTCTTTTTTCCCCTGCCAGTCTCCTGCTGAGCTCTGGGCATGCTTGAGGACCTCCAGTGCTCCTTTCCAGTGCAACTTCAGCTGCTCCAGTGCAGGTAATGAAGCCGTCCAGAGAAGAGAGTTCCAAAGAACCGTGAGAAGATTCTTCAACAGTGCTGACAGTCGTTTTACTCAGTGGAGAAGATCTCTTCCTGGGAACTGCTGGCCCTTTATCCAAGGTGAGATTGCCTTGATTCAGCTCCATTTAAGCACAGCTGTACCAGAAAAATCTATGGTTCGGCAGCGGTAGGGCATCTAGTTTATTTTGCCTGTACTATGACACTTAGGATGGGACACCTGCACAAAGCCTGACAAGTCTGTGAAGTGAGACTTGTTGTACCAAGGCCTTGTACACATCTGTGGCAAGTAGTATCTACAAGTGATCAATTAGGCCTACCTAGCTTTCAGACCATACCAAGGTGACGCAACTGGAATTGTGCTTCTCTCCACTAGACCTCCTAAACAGATAATAGAGGGAAATAAGCACTTCCACATGCTGGTTTGGATCTCACATAGGCTGTCAAGGGAGCATGCAGTTCTTGCATCCCAGTGGGATGAACCTGAGCCTTGGATAAGTATTTGCAGTGACTTTTTTGTGCTAGTGGGGCTCTAAGACAAATGAATAAATAAACAGTGCTCTCTTCCCATCTTCGCCTTGCAAAAACATAAGGGAAAAAACTCTCACACCCTTTGTTAGGATGTCAATGCCAGAGGAAAGACACCAGCAGTTATTCCATTCAAATGTCCAGTTTTTCTTTCTGATTGTTTCTCTGGGTTCCTTTTTTATTTTTTTCCCCTCTTCAGCTGGTTGAACGATGGCCTGTTCTTATGAAACAAGTTTTCAGCTTCACAATGGTCCTGACTTCTCATTGTTTGAAAGGCAAGAGGGTCACTCAAAGTAAACTCTCTTGTGCTAGATAGTGTTTTTCCACATGGAAATGTTGGAGGGCCACTCTGTGCTGTCAGCCCAGAAAGGCCAGAAGATGCCTTCAGACGCCCCAGGTGCCTCTGTGTTTGTTTTCTAATGTTATTGCACATACAATATCATTAATACTATGTCCAAAGCTTGTCTTTTTAAACAGAGTCAACACATCTAACCTATTAGTCAGCCACAGGGAAAAAGGAAAGGATTAAGTCAACACTGTAAGGAATTAACCCTTTCCATTGCCCAGAAAAGAAATTAAAGATGATACAACCTCCTTAAATTGCCAAAGGGACTTGATTGTTTTCTCTCACAAAGTAGTGGAAATAATTCCTCTCACTTTGGCACTCAGATGTAAAATGCAACAGCTTGTGTCCTGCAGGAATCGGAAAAGACTGGTGACTTACAAGACATCATTCTCTTTCCCGTGGTACATGCCACTGAAGGGCAGGAAATTTCCCTCTCACCCACCTTTTTCTTTTTTTGAATCTCCATTTCCCTGTGGGCTGCCTCAGGTACTGGGCTAGGTTTGGCACGTAGACACAATTAGAAATATAGGCGAGACTGCATGGAGCAAAGTGTCCAAGTGCTGAGTGAGTGCCCAATGGGCCGTAGCAAAATGCACAACCAAGTCAAAGAAAAATGGAAAATATTTCATAAAGTTCATCTTTGCATCCCTTTTTCCTCTCTTGATATATGGCCCCTTATTCACAGCTGCCCGGGCCCCGGCCCGCGTGTAAATATGTCAGTGCACCAATGAGACGGAACGTGGTCGCAGAAACGCCGGCGGCTGTTCCCAGATAAAACGCTGAGCTGGAGCCGAGGCGTTTATTGTAAATAAAGATCAAGGCAAAGCAGCAACATTTCTGTTCGACTCAAGCCTGCCAAGGTTGCTAGTCCAGCTCCTTTCACGACTACCATATGTCCACATGGATTTCCCCTTCCAGAAAGTGACATGTTACTCTTCTGACAGCTCTGTAGCCATTGCAAGTTCCTCGATACTTTCCATGTGTTTGCTTTATGATAACCTGGAAACACTGGTGGCAGATGGAGCAACGGGTGCATGTGTGGGCATGAAGGGGAGAGGTAGACTTCCAACTGCTCAGCTTTAATACTGCTGTACCTTAACAGTAACTTTGCGGTGCCCAGGACATGTTAATGCTTTTTTTGGTTCTGCTCAGTAGAGGGCACTGGATCCTATAAATAGGAATTGATACAGTGAAGCACAAAGGGCCTGATAGCTTTAGCAGATGGACTAATCTTTTTTTCCTCTGGATGCTGGTGGTGTGCAAGAGAAGTCTGCGGCTCTGTCTGCTGCATGCCAATTGACCGAGAGACGACCATGGCATGTATTAGCAGGTGATAAACTCATGTCTTTTACATATATTTTTTATTTTAATTAAAGTGGCAGCTACAAAAATCAGTCATTTGGAAATCAGGTTGGCTAAAGTACTAGCCATCTGGCATCCTTCTGAACAGCAACACCAGCCAGCTGACACAACCGGGGGGAGATGCAAGCACCTACAAACCAGAGCCTGAACAGCCAGGCTGGGGTGGAAACTGGTTGAATTGTGCAGGCTTGTTCCTGCAGTCCACAGGGGAACTATAGGAGTGGTCTGAGGGGAGTTGGCTGAATCAGGGAGTTTAGCCTTCTTTGTAGCCCTTGATCCAAAGTCCTCACAATTTCACTACAAAGTTATAATTTTTTCCAATGAGTTTGTCTTGTTCTCAGCAATACCCACAAACCATGCACTGTCAATCCGCTCCACTCTCTCTTTTGTCACTGAGTTCCCTTTGCTGTGTGCTGGGGTTTGCATTTTCCTCACTCATGGTTCAGATGAGCTGTAAGCCAAAGGGACTAACAAAAAAATATTAGGAATGTATTTTTTTCAGATGATTTTTTTAAGTTTAGATGGATCTTGTGCATGTATGTTGTAACATAATTCTTTTAATAATAAAAGTTTTAATGCTAATAAAGAACATATATTAAAAAAAACTTCCTAAGCCTTCATCTGGCACTAGTCTAGTATGTGGAAGATTTGGCACAATTTACTCATATAATTCAAGAATAAGAGCTGAAATTATTCATTCTCCACACTGACAGATACTGACCTAAGTTCTTGAGCTGACCTAAGATGCTTCACTTCAGATGACAGCTCCAAATGCAAGAAAATTGAATACTACCACAATATATGCTTTAGCTCTGCTGAAGAAAACTGCAAGGAGATGCTCTTTCTCAAAAAGCAGCTATTTAGTTATTGAGGGTTTTATACTTCTATAGCGACACATCTCACCATACCCTAGCAATTGCCAGACCCAAACTAGAGGTTAAATGTGCTGGAAAATGTGGCAGTAGCTTCCAGCATTTGCTGATTCCTGAGCTTAGTGGGACTTGGGCATGCCTGCCTTGCATAGCAGCAAGATAAGTCTCAGAACTGGGAGAAAGGAGCAGTTTTTCTTTCACACACCCTCTCTCTCACAAGTCTGAGCTCCTGCCTTTGCCTTGGCAATGCAACATATGGTTCAAGAGTTGCCCATGTGCCACAGGTGGCTGGCCCTTGGCCTGTAGCGCTGTGCCGCTGTTCCTGTTTAAATGAGATAGAAGCCATGATTGCTAAGGGTTGTGGGTTTGGTTTTTTTATTAAATAGGTCAGCAGGCCCTAACAGTTGGCAGACATCTCCAATCCGGGAGCTGTGTGATGAAAGGCCATATTATGGCAGGCTCCAGTGTATCTTTTTATCTGCCCTACTTGGTACGGCATGTTCCAGGTGGAGGCTGGCAGGATGCTAGTGCTAAACCCTGCCCTACTGCCGTTCCCTAGTGACAACAGCAGTATCCTGGCTCCTCGTCCCGTGTTCAGATCTCAGCTCCCTTTGACTGCCCTGGAAACTACTGCTTCCATCACAGTTCTTTGGTATGTGGAGACTTCCTGACTTGGGCACGTTATTCTGGGGAGATCAACCCCTTTTACAAACAGATGTGCTCTTGAAGTGGTTCCTATAGTCTGTATTAGGCTAAACCAGGTCTGCATTTTGTAAGCAACTTCACTTTCCACTGCAGAAGCCTGATACTGTACCTTCATTTCTGGTACTGTAAATCATAATTCCTTAACACCACTCAGTAGAGAAGTAGGTAGATGATAAACTTGGCCATAAGTTGGTTCAGTAGCAATTTCCCTTAGCAGTTTTAAAGTGTGATTTTTTTAAAAATTTTTTTTAAACAGTTCCTTGACAGGTTAATGGGGTACATGGACAGGAGACTTCTGCTTTATCCCCTGGAGCCCTGACAATTTGAGGTGTTGCCTGGCTCAGCTCCTAGACGTGAGAGGAAGGAAAAACTTGCACTTCTCCCCAGTGATTTCCTGATGCTCACTGGTGGAGAACAGACATGATTCACTCCAGAAAGTACTGCTGAGTGCTCCCAGGTGTCTGATCTGCCAAGCAAGGTTGGTAGCATCAGATCCCATAAGATTTCCTTCTCCTGAGGAGAGGCTGGTGTCAGCCCCAGCTAACTCTCAGAGGCCTGACATCAAACTGTGTAGGGTTTTGTTACAAGCCGACTGAAAACGTGGTGCTGTTATTATCTGACACTGGCTGAAACAAAAGCCAAATGTTGATGAATGTCTGATCCTAAAAGTAAACAGTTTGATTTTTTTTTTCTTTGCGAGTCAGGGGCCCTCTAGGGTTTTATCTGATTTTGGCAATCTCCTGCACATTTTGGGGCCTGGAGCATGGTTTTAATTGTTACATCACAAAAGTTGCCAAATAGTGTTGAATGCTCCTTAAAAACTCGCTCAATTTTATGGAACTTCTCAACGGCTTGACTAATACAATAATTACTGGAACTCGGCTATGTTGCCTAGTGGCAAATGGAATTTTTTCATAATGATGCTGTCTGTCATTAATAGCAGGATTTGTTCTTTCTCTCAGCGGGAGAGAGGCCAGAAAGCCATGGTATCTGTCTTTTTTAATGACAGCCAACAGCAAACGGATAAAATAATCAATTATATCTACAGATAGGTAGATAAAGTATAATTTATCATGTCAAAAACAAAAATGTTTTTAATTGGGCTGTTAATCATTTTGTAATTTTAACTAAAGAGATGGGGGCTCTACTTTGTGCTCAGACATCACTAATATTTCATACAACATTAGCTGATCTTATTATAGCTTTAATAATAGTGTTTACTACTAACTGCCAAAATATAAAATGTGATTTCTGCTCTCATTAGCTGAAGCCTTTGCAGTTATAAAGGGATGCCCTTCCCTTTTATTCTTCTCCTTCTAGAAAGATCCAGGAAAAAAAAAGGGGGGGTCAGCTGACTAATCAGCCGTAACAGTTTCTAGAGTATGCTGATCTTTCTGTTTGATTAGGAGTACCCATACTAGTTACCAACAAATGTGTTACTGAAATGATGATTTTTTTTTTTTTTTTTTTTTTTTTTACAGCAAAGCATATAAGCAGATTAGTATAATGCAGCAAAGATTGGAAGTTGGGAGTTTTGATTTCTAGCCACACCTGCATTGTCTTGTGGGAAGCTGGGCAGATCATTTAATCCCTCCTAACTTGTTCTCCCTGTCTGTAACATAGGTATTAGATAGCTGCCTCATCAGGTGGCTGCAGAGTATTAAGTGTTGTAAGATTCCTGAAAATTTGATATAAAGATGGCAAACATCTGGATGGATAGCTGCAATAGCAGCTTCTCTGCTAGCTCTTTGAGGAAGGAAATGGGAAGTTTATGGCTGGACCCAAATCTTCCCCATATTATAGCTGAAAATGTCCTCACGATGCTGCCTGATTTCAGGGTCAGTGAGGAACCATCTAGCAGAAAAATCTCACAGCACTGGGGTACTTTGGCTGTCTACTCTTTTGTTATTATTCCTATTGATATCATGAGCAGATGCCTTGTGTGGGACCAGATCTCTACTTTMCCTATAAATTCTACATTAAAAAAATGCCAGCCATGCTAGGAAAAGAAATGTTGTGACTCTTGAGCACTCCTTTGCCTCAAATACACTTGAATTACTTCCCTGCTTCAGAAGTGTTTTGCAGAGGCAAATTAATCTCCATTCCTCTTAACTTGGTTTCCCTCTGAAAAGCTCTACCTGACTTAAATGAAGAGCTGGCCTCTAGAGTACCTGTTTGGGAGCACAACATGCACTTAATGTTGGTTGGCAAGGGCAGATTTCACTTCCAGTGTTATGGTGGGTGGTTTTGGTTATGGGTTTAATTTTACATCCATAGCATCTCCCAGTGGTGCATGTAACACAGAGAGGGGCAGGACTACCCTTCCTGTAACTGGATCTTCCCTGGGAGTGGGGGAAATTTGGTGATTGAGCGGGGTTTTTACAGGTCTAATGGCAGGATTGAGGCTGTATTCATACTGGGAAGCGGAGAGGCTCTGGGGCTGGCTTGCCCAAGCATAAATAAATTGGAGGTGCACAAACATTCAAAAAATTCCCAGAGAGTCACGTTGCACAACTTAATGGGCCTGGTGCTTTCACCTGTGCCAATTTTATGTGACTTTTAACTCTGGTGTTAAATAAAAACGGGACTTGCTCTAATGACATCAACAGCCTGCGGTGAAGAAAATATGCTGCTACTTTGATACAGATCCCCTTTTAAGGAGGACACAGTAGACAGCCAAGGCTCTTTTTCCCATCTGTTAGGTGAATGTTACAATTCCCGGCTCAGAAGCATGCTCTCAACAACACTCTTCCACTTTCAGCATTACACTAGATGATTTTTAATAAGAATACGGTTGTCTGCTGCCCCTGGTTTTGCCACCTTGATTTTACTCTCCTTCTCCATTACATGAAAGGATGGAAAAGTTACATGAGTACTCATTACATGAGTTGGCTGGGGGAGGGGAGCAAATAGCATGGGGAGGGCGTTAAATGAACCAGCTGTTATGTGTGAAGTATCTGCTTTCTAATTGCTTCTGTTGGAATTCAGGGGAAAAAGGCACAGGCTACACATAATTAATAAGGCAGGGCTCACATAAACTCCAGCTGTGAGCACAGGACTGGTCTTTAAAGGATAAGCTCAAGAGGTGGGGCAGAGAGTTTGATTTCCTTGCACTAAATCCTATCACATGCTGCTGGTAGTGTGTGTGTCCACTTAAGCCTTTTGGTTGGTCTGTCTGAACCAGACATGAGGTGTCTGTTGCTGTCCATGTGCCCCACCCCAAGAAAAATGATCTGTCCTCAGAAATCAAAGGTGTGAGGCTGTGTTTCAACCTAGGGTGAAACCGCTGTGTTTTCACTTGAGTATGGAATCCCTAAAAAGTGGGAATGTTTGGATCAAAGGTTTTCATTCAGACTTAAAAAAAGCATGGGCTTTTGCAGATGGACCCAGATATAGGTTTGCCCCTTGGTCCTCTTTTCTGCCTAGTTCCGGAGGGTTTGGATTTGGCATCCTGTCAGTATCTCTCATCTGGGCTCTGCCTCAGGAGCTTTGCTACAAGGGTAGTACTGTTGGGGTGGCTGTGCAGCTGATGCCTCCAGACTATGTCCAAAGGCCATTTCCCAATGATCCCTTTGAGGAGAACAATGCTCAGTTCATTTCTCTTTTTTTGAGAAGGGCTCAAAAAGATCATCAGGAATTTCCCTGAGTTACAGACAGTGCCCCTAAAACCCACATGAAAATGCGAATGCCACAGTGTTTCCCCATTTGGTCCTGCTCCAGGTCTCGCTGCCCCGCACCACCAGTGCAAGGTCTTCCTAGTCAGAGCCAGCAGTACTGGGGTCTGTGCTGAGACCAAAGTCTTCTTCCACTTCGCATGGGATGGCATCTCTGGACTTCAAAGCTTGTCGTTTAAGTGTGTTACGCTAGCAAACAGTGGAATCAGAAAAAAAGGTGGAGGGGATGTTCCCATGTAGTTAAGAGCCTGTTTTTCCTCGCTGGCTGTGGAGGGAAATGAGCTTCCTGCTTAAGGTGAGGTGTCATTTGCTGGATGGAAACCTTTGTGTCCCGGCTGGCCTGCTCCTTTGGGTGCACCGCTCAGGGCAGGTCTCTTCCAGTGTGATCGCTCTCCCTCCCAGGCCCTCTCCTTCCCTGGCGCCATGCTCCTGCCTTGCATCAGTCCTGACACTCCTCAGATGAGTGCTGGGGTCAGCACAAGGAGGGGACATGGCCATGTGGCTGTGAACGGGTTGGGAAAGGAGGAGTGCTCATTTTGGCACAGAGAGCCCAGCTGTTCRTTCTCACCACACCCTTCCTCCCCAGGCTGGAGCTGAGCAAGTCTCCGTTTGAGGTGTCATGCCCCTTTTCCCCCTCTCTCTGCTTGGGATCACCCACCACCTTCCACGAGCTCTGAAAATGCAAGAACCCTTCAGATTTCTGGTCAGAGCCCTTTGTTGTTTTGAAAGGTAAAATAATCCAAGGCTCAAGCATCCAGGAGGATTTTGGTGTTTCACTGCTCCTGATTTCAGTGACAGCTATGCCTAGTGTGGGACTAAACACACAGATACATCAATAGCTCCAGTCCCTTGAGGTAGCTGCGTGGAGCCGGACTTCCCACCCAGAGAGAAAAACAATTCTCGGGTGTTACAGCATGTTTCCAAGAAAGCAAGGTGGGGCCTCGCTTTGCAAAGCTCTATAAACAGCAGCTCTTTGTCTCCTCCATTTCTCTTCACCCTGAACGTGTTGCTATTTTCAAAGGTTGGTTTCAAAATGCTGATTCACAGCCACCAGCCGTATTGTTTTATCTGAGGAGATTAGGGCTGAGAATGTTGTGGTTTTGTAGTGAAAAGACTCCATTGGAAATAGCAGCGTATTTGACATGAGACTGTTATTTATGCTCAAATAACCATCTCATTTAAGGATGAGGAGTCTTTTTTTTTTTCTTTTCAAGTTTAGATCAATCATGTATGAAGACAAACTCCCACTCAGCCTCCCTTGACCCCTAATACTTTCATTTCATTCTTCTTCTGCTCATTATTTTATGGTTTTGTCCTTGACTGGAACATTTCTCTCTTGTTCTTCCTTACATGCACCATTAAAGAGGGAAAGAACTTACATTTAAAGCTCAAGCCTTGTGTAGCTCTTAAGCCATAAATAATGTTTTATACAGATTCTAAGATTATTAAATCCTTCTAGTTAGCCTCCCTCTTACTTTTACAGCTCATCTGATTAGAGGGGACATATTTTTTTGAAACTTAACTATTTCTGTTTCACTTTTGCAAGCAGACCTGAGAAGATAGGATCTGGCTATATGCGTTGCTGATCAGACGACTTGCCATAAGAATGCAAAAAAGCTTGCCTGCAAGAGAACTGATTGTTGGCATGGAAAAAACCTCCAGAGAAGCCCTGTAATTCTGACATGTAGTCGACTTTCTAAATACAGGCAAGTCTACAACTGAAATTGAAATCTGTCTATTTGGGGAGAGAAATCATTCAAAATACACTTTTCTGGAGAGGGCTGACAGGTAGATAATCAGTGAAGGGAATGCTTTGGTGTGAGGAGATAGTTACACTCAGGTAGTAACTGATTTTGGACAGCCGTAGGAACTAACCCATTGGGCTCTGCGCATCGCCTCCCCACAGCTATGTATCCGGCTCCTTTTGATACCAGGGCCAGGCATCACAGAGCCAGGCATCTGAAGCTCAGCTTTTCCCTACAAATGCAGCAAAACCAGCTGTCACAGTTTGCAGAGATCCTGAGACTATAGCGCTGAGCTGCTCTTCATTCTGCTTGATGAAATTTGCTCACCTCAGACAGTACCTTAGGGGTATGGCCAGTTAGTCAGGCCTTGCCAGTATTACCAACTATGGAGCTGAGCACATGGAGGAAAAATATCCCTACTAGAGACAAAGCTAGTGAAAAGTGCTGAAAAGCCTCACAGTAGACAGCCTACACAACGAAACCCATCTCCTCCAATTAGTCCATGGTCATCAATGAGGCAAATGTCTCTGCCTCCTGAGCCAGGCAGGGTGATGTTTTAATAATAGGCATAAATCTATTGTGCTTTTCTCCTCGTGACCTAGCATATTCTATCAGGGCAATGCATACCCCAGAGAAGGAGTAGAATTTATGTGTACAATAAAACAATAGAGCTTCAGTGATATCAGCTGTTTGACGAACTTTAATATACATTTGCTATAAAACAGGCAGCAATTACCAGAATGTGATACCCAAATAAAAATCCACGATCCATTTGCATGACAGATCTTCAATTTACTCACATTCATGTGAAAGAGACACATAAAAATGATAGCCATGCTTAAAATCACTTAGAAGCAGTCTGAAAGACCCCACAGTTGCAAGTGATACTGCAGTACTTAGCTAATACTCATGTTTCGATGGCTTTGCCTTCATGATTCTTCCAGTGGTTCCTTTATGTTTTCTGGTATTTTGCCAAACACCTGTGAATCAGTGCACAACAAATATTCCTGCCATTTAATTTAGCCTTACACAGAAAGGCTATATTAGGCCTGATGCAGACCTAATCCCAAACCTCTAAAGAGGTTTAAGGCACTCTGGTTTCACCTAATCCCGAAACCTAAACCAGAATCACTGAAAACCTCCATAACACCAAAGGAATGGGCAAATAAAGGGTTTCCACTATGAAATTATTAAAAGGACACAGTGTATCTTTTGGATTTGAGACGTAAAGCTTTACCTAAGGAGCTTGGACTGTCCACAATAAAAGTGTTTATTTTGAAGATAGGAGGTTGAAAGGTTTGTTTGACTAGAGGGCTGATTTCACCCCTCCCACCCAAAAAAGAAGAGGGGTGATCCCCTAGAAGAGTGGAAAATGGGAAAAGGCATGAACAAGTAATAAGGCAGGGGCAGCCCAGCAAAGCAGCCAAAGAAAATGAAGCCCAGGTTTCTGTTTAAGCCTCAGTCATGGCTCTCTTTGAGAAAGAGCAAGAGCACAGCCCCTGGTGCACAACTGGGCTGCTGGTCCCTGAAGTTCCTCACAGCAAACACGYAAGGAAAGAGTTATTGGTGATATAATAAATACATTGCTGCTGTTCAAAATGGGAGAATCTGCTCTTTTGAGATCTTACTGATGGGAGATAACAAGTAAAAACGTGCAATGTGATGGAACACAATTACAAATTGCATCCAGCTGTAATAAATTTGATCTTGCATTAATTCATGTTAAATTAATTGGATTCTGTCATTCCTGAATTCTGGTAACCACCTTATCTTGCCATATAACTCATTATCTTTGTGTTGTGAAARGGGTATTTCATTTTCAAGGCAACTGTAGGGAATATTAACCGTACCATATTCTAATAAATGTTTAGCTCCTAACAAATTAAAGACCTGAAAGTATACTGCACATGTGGTTTCATTATGCATAGCATTTTATAGCAATGATCTGCTGCTCTAAATCTCTTAATTCAAATCATTTCRGCAAAACATGTAGGGAAATACAGGGCTATATTTGTGCATTATACAATACTGAARGTATTTATCTGTGCTTAGGACGTTCCTAATAATGAGAGGCATAGCCTCCTCAGTGTACTGCGTTTTCATAACCACTGAGTGCCGTTTAAGAGCCCTTTAGAGCAAGGATTTAGGAATCAGTGTTCCTACTGATGAGAGGTTTGATRTAATTTGAATAGAAAAGCAAGCCCCAGATTTACCTTCACAAACTCACAAAAAATCTCCATGCCTTTGCATCAATAGAAGTGGAACAGAATAGCACTTATTTAACAGCACTGTGGTACTCTAGGAGTCATTTAGCTTTGAAAGACTCTTTGGCTCCACAGGCAAAAATGGCAGGAAAACTGAAAAGCGTTAGTTTTATGAGCTACCAATCTTTCTAGCTGGAATTATAGCAGTATAGTCTCATGAGATGCCACATAAATGACAAAGCTTTTACCTCCTAGCCAGGTGACACAAGCAAATGATGGTTTTATTTGCTTTCCTTGAGCAAGTCTTGGTGTAGCTGGAAAGCAACAGGGGACACTTAAGGGGGAAGACTATGCCTTTCTGCAGTGCTGTCACGTGTACATGCCTGCACTGAGCTTGCCATCACCTGTCTGAGGAGGGTGGATGGGTATGTTGGCAGGGTATGTTCCAATCCCACATAGCAGCCTTTTTGTTCTAGTAGCAACAGTACATACTGGGTTATTTCACTGTTGCCTGATTTAGTCCAATTATGACACCTAACCATTAACTTCCATTTGGAACCATTTCAGGAGGCAACTTTCTTCTCTAAAGAGGCTCTCCCACAAGACAGCATCTGGAAAACTCAGTGTGGCTATGTTGCACTGAAAGACTTGGGTCTGTGTATCCCAGAACAAATCCAGACTGATAGCGGTTGCCAGAAGAGGCAAATGAATTCAGGAACACGATAACCCCACGCTCAGCAGAGCTTCTGGCAAATGAATGCTGTGCAAGCAGAGAGTGGAAGAGAGCCTACAACACTGCCTAGCGCACACCCCACTGATCAAACTTCATACGGAGAACTATGGTGAATCACCTAAGTCACAAACTGACTCGATGCATGCTCGATGGCAGCAACAGCCTGACACCAGCGCCCCAGCCACCGCCTTCCCAGCTGGTTCCAGCACTCCTCGTCCCTGCCGCAACTCTGCTCCCTCAGATGTTGTCCTTCGCACGTCCTGGTGTTCGTGCCTGGCTCTACAAAGCACTGACACGTTTCAAGCCCAGCCTGGCCCTGCCTCCCGGTGAAGGCAACGTCCTCCCGCGTTACGGAGCGGGTGGGGGCCAGAGCGGACGGCCGCAAAGCCCCTCGCYGCCCTGGGACCCGCAGAGCGGGGCTGCCTCCCGGCGGCCGCGCGGCCTCCCGCCGCCCTGGGGTGCCGCTGCCGGCACCACGGGTCCCCCTTACCGGCCAGATGCCCCCGTGCCTACTCAGGGGCCGCCGAGGGCCCACATGCGGCCGCGCCGGGCCGGCCGCAACGCGCCGTGAGGCACCGCGGGCCCGCCGGGCGCGGACAGCGCATGCGCGCCTCCCTGCTTCCCCGTGACGTCATGCACGGCCCGCGGGCATCACGCTGGCGCTCGGCGCTCCTCTGTGCCTGCCTGGTTCCCGGGAGGCAGCCTTAGGGACAGCGGAGGATCGCCGAATCATCGCTGTCACGCTTCCTCCCCCGCCAGGCGGAGCGGCGCTCGGTGAGAGACGGCGGGGAGGAGGGGGGTAGGGGGACGGCCCTGCATCCCCGCCGCCACGGGGCACTCCCGGCTCGGCCGCCGGGGAGGCGCGAGCAACGCCTGGAGGCGGCGGCGGAGCGGGGAGGACGCGCCTGCCACCGGCGCTGCGCCGCCTCTGAGGCCGCGCGGCGCCGCGGGGGCGGGGGGGTGTGCGCCTGCGCGGGAGCGTCGCCACGGCAACGGCGGAGCGGCGGGGCGCCTCCACCCGCCGCGTGCGGGGCCGGCGGCAGAGCCCGCGCGGGGCGCGCGCCGGGGGGACCGATATCCCCCGCCCGCCTCGCGCCTCCTCTCACGGGCGACAGCGACCGGGGCCGCCCTGAGCGGGCGGTGCGCTTGGCTTGTCCCGTCCCGGGTGCCCGTGCCGGTTACCGGCGCTGGAAGGGGTACGCGGCGTTTGTCCCCGCCGGAGGAGCGAGTGGGGTGGGACGACGCCCAAGGCGGGAGGAGCGCTGGGGCGAGATGTAGCGTCTGCGGCTGACGTGAGGCCTCTGCTAGATAGACGTAACGTTTTGGTTAGAGTCTGCGTCTRCTTAGTCGCAGTTAAGCTGCTCTGAAGGAGCTTGCCTGGAGAGTCTCTGTGCAAGGTCTCTTCTGGCAGCTGTAGCACTAATGCCTTGTGCTCCGAGTTCAGAATACACCCGATCAAACGTTTAACGTCAGTGAGCCATAAATACCAAACCGAGTTGTAATGGAGGTTACGATTCTGATGTATTGAATTTTACAACTTTTCCATAATAATCCCAGTGCTTTTCTTTTAGGACCAACAGAAATGAGTGTTTTTAAGGTATTTAAAAGTAAGCGATAGTGAACAAGCTTGCGTAAACGCTGCAGCTCAAGGTGAGGCTGGGAAATGCACCTGCTGAATTTCAAACCCAGTTCTGTCTATGGAAGCACAGCCTCTGGTGGGTCGGTGCTTGCGCTGTGCCTTTCCCCCGCCGCCTGCAAAATGGTAACGGCAGTCCTCAGGAAGACTTGTTGATGCGTAATATTTCAAGCGCTTTAATACCCTTCAGTTGAAAGCATTTACAAAAGTAAAACGTGGTATTGTTAACAATACATATAATATAGTAATAGGAAAAAAAAATATTGTATTTATCAACTGGGTAGAGCTCTGATCAACCTGCTCTGGTCTCATAGCTGACACTGCTTTGAGCTGGAGGTCAGACTGCAGACCTCCTGAGGTCCCTTCCATCCAGAGTGATTCTGTGACTGTGTAATTAATACACCGTAATTTCATAAAGCAAACTTCTGCTCAGATATAGCCTATGGAAATCTACAAAACTAGCCTCATTTCAACAGATTGACTTGAGTCCCTAGGTTTTTACTTTGATTACTATCAGAAAATGGACAAAATCTTGCCTTAATGGATTTTTCGCAGATTGTTTCGTTGAAGAGGAAAGAAGAAGATCAACACCGCTCATTTGTCCTCACATAGCGCATAACTTGGGTGCGCTGCTCCTCATTCACAGAGCGGCAGCACTGGTGTTTTTGGCAGCGGGGTTTACTTGCTTTTGCTCCCTCTACTGACAGTCTGCTTCTGCAGAGAAGTATTGCACGGTTAGCAAGTGCGTGAGACATAGTCTATGTTATAGGTATTTTCAGCATGGGCGCTTTGTTTGCTATGTAGCATTTTACGGACTGAGCTGGCATTCTGAATGTAATCTTGCAGTGTTTGGATGACATCTGCATACTGATACCTGACATTTGGATTCTTTTATTGCATATTTTTCTTCTCAATAGTACTGGTTGTTTGAAGTGAAGAAAATGCCTTATACAACTCCTTTATATGCCACTTTACAGTAGTAAATAATCTAATGTCCAGATTCAATAGCTTCATTTTTAAATGAACAAGGTAAAAAAACAGGCATGGTGTGTGCTCTGGAAAAAACAGAGGACATGAGAGATGGAAATCTGTGTGTAACTTTTACTCTCTCGCTGGGAATCATTTTGAAGAGCACTCCTCCATGCTTTTTAGCACAGTCTCTTTGTGACCTGTCATTCTTCCAAAACTCCTTCCACCAACCCCCAATTTTAGTAGCATTTCTGTGAGGCTTTTAGAGAGGGCTCCGTGACTGGGGAGCGTTTCGTTAATAATTTGTCCTGTCTGCATAAGTTATATGGAGTATAGAGGACATTTTATTTATTTTTAACTAAATTACTACATTTTAAAGAAACTACTGGAGAAACTTCTTGTTTTTTAATGATTCCCATTAACATTTTTATTGATTTACAGGTAAACTAATTTTTTTCTTGTTGTAAAAATAACCTGTGATCAAGAAATCTAACTCTGTTTGTTCTGGCTCGGATGTGTCATTATCAGTTATAAAGATTCTGCAGATGGAAATTATGTTGGTGCATGCACTGGAATAGATGCCAGTTTCTAATATCAGATAAATACTCTGGGTTTTGTTAATTGGTGTAAAGACTTCTTTTTAAGCATTAGAATTACAATATTAGAATCATAACATATTAGGGAGCAGATCTGTTGACTAAGTACATTACGCCTTTTCTGACCCTGTTGACCATTTTAGAATACTGTGAGTTTCTTTTTGCAAAGAAACGCTTAACTACTGGCCTGTATGTGTTCATACATTCTAAAGAAACAATTTTTTTGGCTCTCTATCACGTAGTACATCGGGCTATATTGTTTTGTGTTTGCATACCTTTTATTTTTAATTTGAGTACTGTTTCTCTGCAAGCTCAGCCATAACAACATACTATTTCATTGGAACAGTAAGAACTGTAAACCTGTCAGTTGTCACTAATTAGCTTATATGGGAGACTTAATGCTGAAGATTCTGGTTTTCCAAAATTATATTCTATGAAGCACTGTCTTCATTGGGGAAAATAGCTACTATGACTACTCTTCTGTAATAAATTGTTTTGTCGTAGCTATGTTGGGTTATAGATGTATGTCAGTGAGATTTCTGGGATTGTGAAGACAAACTTAGTAATGATAAAAAAAAAAAGTTTGAACTTTCCTTTTTGGACACCTCTTCTGAGTTGTAATGTTGATACATTACTTTTGTACAAACTTGAAACCTCAGCACAATATTACATGTTTGTGTGTATGTCTTTATAAAGAAAAAAGGTTAAGTTTAGTAGCAGTAATAGTGTTTTGATCCCAAAAAAATCTGTGTGGATAGATTTATCCTTTCTTTGTAAGAATGCAGTTTGACTGCACTGGAATATACTTGGTAGTACAAATGAAGGGTTTCAAATTAGTAATAGCTTGAAAATGACTTTGGCTACTGGTTTTTTTTTCCAAATTATTGGTCTCTGTGGAGCAGTAAAAGTGATCACAAAGCAATGAGAAAGAAATAAATCTACAAAGAAACCTGCACAATTTTTGCCCAAGAAAACCAGCTTCCTTTTGAGCCCTGTGCTGGCACAGTTGTATGGTAAAAAGTGGATTTTTTGCTGTTCATAAGCAATAAAAATAATTTCACAACTCTAATGAATGCACTTCCTATGGTACGTTTTAATTATATGCAGCTAATGATGGCATAGCTCATCATTGCAAAAATTGTTTCAGTGGCATTTATGACTTGGTGTAAACGCTCATATGTCATAGGATTATTTGAAAGAACTGGAACTTTGAGAGATGTCAGGTTTGCCGTGTTGAGAAAAGTGACTCATTAAACAATAGGTGCTAGTTACCAAGAGTAGATTGTAGAGCACATTTAGGCTACAAATATTAGAGTCAACAGATTTACTTAAAAAAAGAGGTATTACTGGATGTCATTTAAAAAGGCATATATTAGCCTTGAAAGTTTCCAGACCACTAAACTGGAGAATCCAGGCTATGTCATGATTCAGAAGCATTTAAAATATGAATCAGTCTCTTCTGCGTCTCAAAAGTGAAAGTCATAGGGAAACCACCTTTTCTATAAATGGATTTACCAGCACAGGTCTTTAGAATTGTAACATCATACTGTAAGCAAATTAGGAGTCTTAGGAGCAAAAAATAATTTAGTCAGCAAATTTTCTCTTTCATGATTTATTTTTAAAGGTCAGAAGGTGACTGTTACAGTCAAAAAATAGTAATTCGTACAGGAAAACCTTCCCAGATGAGAGGCAACCCTGTCCTAAACCTCTGAGTTTGCAGCCTAAGTTTCCCAGAGCTCCAGGGTGACTGTTGGGCATAAGGTAAAGCTGAGCAAGAACTATTTGGAAAGAAACATAGACTAATGTTTTGCTTTTTTTTTTTTAGTTATTCCATAATTTTTCAGTAGAAGCTAAATTTCTTTGATTTAGGGGAGGGAAGGATTCTGCTTTAAAACATACCAGATAGGAATCTTAGGACAGACTTTTCGCGCTCAGACAGCTGGAGCAGCTGTAGATTCCCCACTGAAATGAAAATGCTACAATTCAAGATTTAGAAAGGTAAAAAGTGTGACCAGAGCATTAAATAGAAGGGCCACATGATACCAAAATTAAGCTCTGTGTTTATTATAAAGAAAATCCTAGTTGTAGAGGGGAAAAAAATGAACTTGTTCCACCACTTTCTTTTTTCCTCAGGAGAAAACACAGAATATATCCTAGGTAATAAATCTGTTTTATGGCTCACATGAGAAAGGGTGGAGAAACTCCCATTATTTTCTTCCCAGAAATTGAAATGCACATGAGCTAACATGGGAGACACTGGGATTTTCATCCAACAAATGCACAGCTGGCTTCTGCTTTTATTATTTTTCTAAGCCTAATAATTTTTCATTTGATTAGCTGGTGGCTGACAAAACTATCACTTGCTCAGTGTTTTGTATATTTAGTAGAGTAGGTGTGATGCAAAAAAGATACTGTAATACATACCCAGAAGCATAGTTCAACTTGTTCAGTTGACGAGAAATTTCTACTTGCCTCTCCTTAAAATGCAAATTTCTATCATCAGGATTTGAGTTKGAATATCAAGAAAGTAACTTCTTGAGAAGTAGAAGCAGGAGAATTGTGTAAGCATTTGAGGATTTTTTTTAAATTCACATTGTAGAATTGCATGATGCTCTACGCATATAAATAAATTGTCAGGAATCAGCTGGCAGGCTACAGTGCCAATTTTGCCATGAGAAAGTGGTGAGACTATTTGAGGGGAAAAAGGTCCTAGATAGTGTTAGGAGGTGGGAGAGGTAGCGCTGCAAACAAGATATATCAAGGGTTTTAAGTGTACACAGGGTGAGCTGTGGAGAAGACCTGTGGACACGCTTAATATGAAAAAAACCCAAACACAAACCCACCCAAAACAATGAGACAAAATGATAAAGTGAGCACAGACATAGATGTGGGAGAATAGGAGCCATCTAGGACTGAGGTTGCTCAGAGCCATGTCTGTGCGGACCTCTGTAAAGCCGTGGATTCTCAATTTGAAATCAGGAGGGAGAATGGCCTATCACAAAACTTCTTGTGCCTTCTGCAGAATAAAGAAAACGTATTCAAGAACCCAGTATCCTGGTCTGTTTTGCATTGACCATTAATACCAGGGACAAAGCAGATTGGTTTCTTCTGTATTGACTCTCCTGGTATTTAAAGTGCTAAGCTATGCCAAAGCTTGCTAGCTTTGTTGTCCTGGGCAAAGCAATGCTAACACCTTTGCTAAGTAAGCAGCAGAGGAAGAAGTTTTATCCCAGATTGGTAGGTCTGTGTTGTCCAAGCATTTAGTGTGTTTCTAATTGTTATTTTCAAAAATTCCAAAACAACTTGACGTGTTCTGCAGGCAGGAGAGTATGTGGGCTAACTGCTTCCACTTGAATATTGTGTGATGTCTTCTCTGGTTTTAATTTGTAGTCATTTATAAATGGTAGATGTTCAAAACCACGTAAGAAATTTTTARGTAAAATGACCTTGAAGCTACAGGTTCATTACAAAGCCAAACCTCTACCTAATTTGAGGTCACTTTTATGTCCTTTTATACAGTGGCTGGCTGGGGAAGGAATGATTTTGTAAAGATTAGTAGAATCTATGTACCATGTACCTACGTTCTGACCTAGCTCCATTGCACTCACTAAATAATTGTTGACAAATTCAAGCTCTGTAACTAGAAGGTTATGACTTTGCTAAATGCCATGAGCCAACATATTTTCACAGATAAGGAAAATTACCTTAATGGAAAAATATGAGACTATTGAAGTGGCAGTAGATCATCRTGGGAGCTCGCTTTTGGTTGTATCTCTCTTAGAGACTGCTAGGGATCAGAATACTTGGTGTGTGGGACTGTTGCTTGGGTCATGCAAGCGTATGAGCCTGTGTCAGTGATGGCTGGTTCCGACTGGGTGTTGCCCAGTGCAAAGGCCCATGTAGCAGTCTCTCCAGAGGAGGTATAACCAGTGCAGCCAACTTCACTGTCTGCCTCCTTTTTCCTCAATTTGCCTTGTTAGAATTTGCATCTCTGGCCTGCCAGTATTTAGCTATTTGCTCTAATAAATTTTGTCTTCCGTGATGGGCCTGTTTGACCCTGAAGCTGTACTTTGAATTCTTGCACCTGTGTTAGACCCTTTGATTCTTTTGTCCTCTGACATATGAGATGATGCCACGTTGGTTCCCAGCTGGGCGAACATGTTGCTGTGTGACTGGAGGGGATGTGTTCCTGGCATGCAGCTGGGGACGCTGCTGGTTAGTAGAGGCCCTTGGAGCAGAAGTGGCTTGCTGTGGTGGCACACACTTTTCATGCAGCGCAGCACTGTGACCCTTCTTTTGCACCCTGATCCCTTGTCCCAGGTGCAGAGGGTTCTCCACCCAACTTGCAGTAGGATGCAGAGAGGGAGAGTCCATAACTGTGCCGCATAAACAGGTGATACACAGTCTTAGCTGCAGAAAGGTCTCTAGTCTGGTACTGTCATACAGTGTTTATGTTCTTTGCATGAGGTTTGCCAGGTCTACTTTTGGTAACAGTTTGATCTTACCGAGCAAGGCTCTCAAATTTGAGAGTAATTGGGAACATGTGAAACATTCAGGACTTTTTAAATTTTTACGGTTTTGGGTTTTTTTTCTAGTTGTGTGTTTAGGCCCCCCACCTTTCACTTCAACAATTGAGGGTGTTGGTTACTTCCTCCTGTGTTTGTGTGAGAATAGCTTTTTATAGTCCATTTTTCCAGTTGGCATATGTACTTCCTCCATTGCAGCTTAACACATCATTCTTCCCAYTCCCAATCACTGAAGCTAATGGAAGACCTTCGGGGTTTTTTATTTATAATAAAAATGGAGCTGTGGTGTTGGGAATGGTCATTATTCCTGCTTCAAAATGTGTTCTTCAACAAGTTGTGTTTTGTTCTTTGTAAAGGAGAAGCATGTAAGGAAGCAAAGAATAATCAGACGTATTTAGTTTACAGGACATTTAGTTTGAACTGGACATTTCCAGTTGAGTTTTTGTTTTGCTGAAAATCTACCTAGAAGAATAAAAGTTTGTCAAAAACATGAATGGAAGTGGGCTGCATTCTATTTTTCGACAAAAAAATTCTTAATGTAATGCTAAATGTGAAGAATTTTTCAGTGTCATCCATCCCAACTCCTGCAAGCATCACAGCTGAGGTGAAGACAGTCCAGGAGCTCCACWTCCACCCATTATTTTGCCCTGTATGGATGAGTCTGGCACACTGACAGCACTTGTCTTGCAAATTTGGAGCTGTGCTGGAGGCCTTTCCTTTAAGCAACATCAGTTACACCAAGAAGGAAGGAAGGTGGCATGGCCACTTCCCCTTCATTGGCTGACAGAGGTATCCCCGTTCAGGACAGCATGCACTGCATCTTGCTAAAGGACGGTACAGCATCTGGTTTACTTGGCTTCACTCCTGCTTGCTGGATGTTTTTATCACCATTTGTCCAGGACTGTTATTTAGCCCCAGAATAGAATTAGTAATATTTAATATTGCAGTCTTTTTGCCCCCTCTATGACAGATAGCTTACTGAGAATATCTGCTGGGAATATCCTTTATTTCCTATGTTTTGGATGATGTTTCTCAACAATGGTTATGTTTTGGAACTAATTTTCCAATTAAAATGATTTTTTTAGTATAATCTTGCAAGGTGTTCCAACACTAATGAACACAGCCCTGGTCCTTCAGCGGAGAGGCATGTGCAGACATGGCCACTGTGGACTGAACTACCTCACTGCTTCAGATCTTTAATATTTTTAGTCTCTATATAAGCCTTTGTTTTTCCCAAGTGACTAGTTTTAAGGTGACATGGTAACTCTAACCCAGTCAGGGCAGGAATTCACTCTTCTCTTTTCCCATATACGAGCTCCACTGTAAGCTTGCAGCAAAAAAGTGGATCTGAGGGACACAGAGCTTAATTGCAACACTGGGCCTGAGAATCCTTGCACCTTAAAGCTCATGTCTCACCATGGGACGTCTAAGGTCTTGACAGGTCATTTTTTAGCTCCTTTTGTATTCTGTGATTACTCTGTGAAAATAACATTTTAAAGGTACTTGCTTATTTTATTGCTCCACTGCTAAATAATTGAAATCAGCACTTAGCATTTAATTATAGTGATTTTATACCATAAATATTGTATAGTGCCTGACGATGTAATTGGGCATTTTTATAATAACCCCCTATTTTTTAAAATAAGGGGGAAACCTCTGAAATTCGTGCCTTCATGCTTGTGCCCATTAAATGTGGTTATCATTATCTAGTGACGACGTGTGTTCTTCCTAAGTAGGATTCTCTTCTCTTTTCATGCTGATACTATCTCCATGCTAGATTATTCCTGTCCCTAGTAGCACCTCGGGGCAGGAGTGGGAAGTAAATGTATCCCATATGGCCGCTTTAGACAGCAGTTTTGGGTGTGGGGAGATGGGAAAGGAGAGGCAATGGGGCAGAGAGGCAATGGGGTCTTCGTGCCTGATCCTTCTCTCACTGTCATATAAGTAGGGCAAGCAGAGGGGGAGCAGGGCCATGGCTTTTTGTACTATCAAGCTAGTTAGGAGTAACGTGGGAGTACGTTGCATTCAGGATGGGGGGAAATTATTTGTTCTCCCATGGGAGAGGAAGGGAGCCAGGGAGGAACTGTGACTCTGAGTCACCCGTTCTTCCTGGAGCGCCTCCTGGGGTGGTGCTGCTACATGCAGCCCAATGCAAGACTGAGCCTGAAGGCTTGAACTAGCTGATTGCAAATATTTTACAGAAGTCTTATTTTCTAGTAATTACTTTAATATGATTCAGTGTTTTCTCTTTTGTCTGATCTTGTTGATGAGCCTTCATGCCTGATCCTTCCCCAGCTGTCGTGGGAGCAGGGCAAGCATTCCCACACCATCTGTACCATTCCTGCTGTGTTTCACCTCTTGGTTTCAATGGCTGTGAGTAGGTGCATTTTGAAGCATTGTTGCTGTTTAATACAGCGGACCAAGAGTGTGTCCTTGCAGAAAAATGGCTGATCCTGGACCTGTTCTTGTGCAGCCTTTGAAACTACTAAGCTGATTCAGATAGTGGGAGTAGAGCAGTTTGCAGAATTGGGGTCCGGGTACTGTTTGCCGGTTCACATTCCTAGTGACTCCTGAAATTAGAGCTCCTGTGGAAACCGGGAACTTTGCATCTGAGGCAAGTGTTGTGTATGAACTGAGTCCAAAGCACCCAGTGTTGAACAGATATATGAAGAATGGCTAGGATTTAGGTTCCAGTGGGTCACCAACAGTATTTACTAGAGACTAATAATAACAGCGAACACACTCATTCCATTCCCAGATCTCCAGGGTTTTAAAAATCCAGCAGAACCAGCAAAATACCTAAGCCCGGCCACTGAAATCCAGCCAAGTTTTGTAAAGATTACAATGGTAGCTTCAATTAAATATAAATTGTGCACTTTAAATGTACAATTTATTTAAAACGAGTTATTTTGCCAAACCATAAATGTACCAATAACTAAACCGAGAAATAACAGATTAAGAAATCTGAGTTTATAAGGTTTAGAAAAAACCTTTCAGATATTTTTAATGCTTTTGTTTAACCATGTGATTCATATTTAATCCTAGTTAGACCTAATTCATACATACATATCTTTATAGCAGGCTGTACACTTCTCATAAGCAATTGACTGGTCTGTGTTATCGCATTTGTTCAACACGGGTGGGGGGAGAGAGGTGTAGAGTACAACTCACTTGCATAATCTTTTGCATATAGTAGAAGAGAATCTGTCTCACATTATACCTACAAGAAATACATGGGTGCTCATAATTCATATTATCCCATAAAATTTAGAAGAGCATTCAGAGGCTGCAAATGAAGGTAATTTATGTATAAACCTCATCCATGAAGAATTTATTGCCATAGTAGGTATAATATACTTTGGCACAGACTTCTTCCCTGAAACTAGTACTTGCAGACTTGAAAAAGGAACATACCAAAGACCTTGCAGGTTAAACTGTAATCTGGTTTTATACAAAACACATTATTAGGAAGACTTTTGTGTTTGAGAGAGCTAAAGCCGGTTGCTAAGTTAATGTTGCATGGCTGTTGCAGATGTGTGTGAACATCTTCACTATGTGAGTAGTCTCTTTAAAATCAGTGTTAGCTTAGTGGTGCTACCTTTGTGTAATTATTGATGTATGTAAGTATTTTGGACCTTAGTGGGAACTGAGGAAACTGCAGACGTACATTTATATAAAACATTCTAATGTGTAGTATCTAAAAATGAATATTCTGCTTTGCAGAGGTAGTTTGCTAGCAATGTCATGAAATCCAGATCTCATTTCCTCCTGCAAGGACTGCACTGGGAACATGGGACCTCATCTTCCTCTCTGCACGTGGGCAAAACTGCCAGATAAAGGCCATGGGATCCATCCATCTCGTTGCCATTTTGAGACAGGGGCATTTCTGGGTGACCACAGGGAGATGCGGCTCCTGTGTCCTGGTAGATTCTTGCTGGTAGACTTGGGCATGTGGTGGCAGATGCGAGGCCAAGGCAGGGCTGTGGTTACATTGCAGAGATGTTGTGCACAGCCTTGGGGAGATTTCAGCGCTGTCTCCTCGGTGCTTGGGCGGCTCATGCAGCTGGAACAAAGATATATTTCCTTTTGTTCCTCCTGCTGGGATCTGATTTCTTTTTTCTTTTGAGATTACATTGTGCACATATGCTTTTATAATTGTTGCCTCTTTTTGACCCAAACACTTTTACTTCCATGAAAGTTAATAACATGAAATGAAAATCAAGGGAAAAAGGCAACCCGTGGCCACTCCAACATTTCTGTGTAGTACAAAGTAACCTTAAAATAGGGAAGGATCCGGTTTACTGTAAAATATGCCACTTAAATGCACATAGCTGGGAATGGAGAGAAACAGCTGCTAGCATGATGTATTAGACGGATTTTGGCCCAAGTTAGCAAGAGAAGCTACAGGGCTTATTGCTATAAAAATGGACCAAAGCTCTCAAGCATTGATGTAGAGCAGATAGGACCTTTAAAATTCTTCCCCAAAAGATACACAGTGGGGTAGGGAAGCAGTCCGCTAGGCTTGGATGGACAGAGAACATTATCAGTTCCTCTGGGATTTTAACTAGTAATTCCAGGAAGTCTAGGTGTTTCAGGAAGTGCTATTAAAATATTATGCTATTTCTTCCGGATGTAGATCCTTGGACAGTACACTTACACTTAACCTTTTCTCTGTTGGCTTGTCCTGCAGCAGAAATCCTAAACTGTTGAGAGCAAAGATAACTTCCTTTGCCAGGTGTATTAGCTGGAATTGTATCTGTTGCAGAAAGAAGTAACTTCTCTCTTGAAAGTGACATGTGATTTTTGAGGTCAGTGAAGATTTATCTCGTCAGGGATGTCATTTTCCTACTAAGGAAAACCTCATTGGGCTCATATCTGAAGTACTATGTTCAGTTCTGTGCTTTTCCAGATGGATTTAGTGGAGTTAGAGATGGTGCAGAAAATGGCAACTGAAACGATCAGGGGAAATGGAACAACTGTCATATGAGGAGAGATTGAACACTGATTGTACTCCTTAGTTTAGAGAAAGACAGATATTTATCACTGAGATTTACAAAATCATGAAAGTGATGAAAAAGCTGAATATGAAACTGTTGCCCTCCAAATCCCGCAATGCAAGAACTAGAGGGCACTCAGTGAAGCTAGTAGGAGGTCAGGTTTAAAACAAACAAAAGAAAATACTCCTTCATTTTCTGAAACTTCAGATAGTGAATTTTTTGCCATGGGAGGTAGTAAAGGCAAAGGTATCAGCAGGTTCAAAAGGGATTAGACAATTTCATAGACAGCAGGACTACAAATGGACAGTGAAATTACGTGCCCTGTACATCACTAATACAGCAATTGTGCATGGAGGAGTATGGGGGGGGGGGGGGAATGGATTGCAAAAGCAGTCAGGCTTCTGTCTTTTCTCTAAATAGCATCTCTAAATAGCATGCCACTGTTGGAAACAGGATACTAGGCGAGATGGACCAGTCGTCTGACCCTGCAGGGCATTTTTTTCTGCAGTACTAGAACCATATGATGTTTTCCTTTGAAAGGTTCTTATTGTTAGTACACTGAATTCTCATAAGGATAACCAAGAAAAAATTGGTAGCAAGTGTGTTGATACTGCATTGTTGATACCTGAAATATGAATGTATTTTAAAGTCTGATCCATTGATAGTCAAATGCCTGCCTGTTACTGTGCATGTTACTAACATGGCATTTATTTGGAAAATGTACAACTTGGAAAATGAATTTTAAGTTTGTGTGTGTTTATTTTTCTTGGCAGTGAGTTTTAGTTATCTCTGAAGTGAAAAGCCATCCAGGTGCAGTGAAGCTGTATGGTGCCATGAGTACTCTAGCAGGAAGGTATGCAGGACAAGTATGCAGGAAGCTGAATCAGAGTAGTTTCTTCATGCGCCAATACTGTGTGCTACTGAGATGTCTTTGTGCTAGTTCCAAGTAGGCCAAATAGAGAGAATGAGACAGAAGAGGGACTTCGGGCCGACCACATCCACGGATCAGGGGCCCAGAACTTGGGACGTGGTCCCTGTTCCAGGCACTGGGCTTTAGTGACACCACAGAGCTGCAGTGACATCCCTGCAGGTTGGGGCATCCTCCCCATGCACCCTGTTCAGTGCCTGCCCAACTCCTGATCGCTCAGTCAAACCCTAAATATTTAGACTACTGCTTCTTATATAGTAGCTAGCTCTTCTATTATTTATATCCCTTTTTTTAAAATTTATTTAGATATTGTTTGTTATCAACATCTGTAGCATTTAGAGGAGACTTGCAAAGAGAAAAAAAAAATCAGTAATTCACTTTAATATAGGACACAGAAAAGTTATTTAAAATGTTTTTTTGTAAAAAAAAAATTGTCTTTTGTATGCTTTATTTTTTGAAACATTAAACATATCAACAAAAACATTCTCTCTTTTAATTCGAGGACGTGGGCTTTGTTCACATGGAAACTTCTGAATATTTGTGTAGCTCCTCTGCTCTGGGCACAAGCTCTTTGTAGAGATACATACACAAGCCAGAAACGGTACCAGCGCAGCTCAGGTTGGTTCATTGTGTCTGAGGAAACTGGTAGTGTTCTGCTGTTGATGAGAAATCCAGTGTAAACAAATCCTTACTAGTGGTCTCAGATGTGCTATTGGAAAACATGTTTGGCTTTTAATCAAAAGAAATGGAGTGTTTGGTTCTTAAGAGTATCTTTTTTTCTCTTGTTTCAGTTAAATAAATGTTAACACAAATGAAGAGCTTAAAACCATCTGACTAAAGCCTCAGCTAATTGAGCTTTGGTTCCGTGAGAGTTTCGATGTCATCGTCCTTTTTGTTTTCCAGTTTCCTGGGGAAGTACTTCAGCTATAGGGCAAAAATAAACAAAAACCTTTTAAATCTTCTTCACACTTAAATACATTTATGCATATTTTAGTTACTATTTACTTCTTGCAAATCAATCTTGATCCAAAAAAGTTTCAGATGTATTGTTTTCTTAACAAAGATTTGACCCTCATCTTTATAGACACAGTTTCACTATTTTTCCTATCAGCATTTGGTTCAAAGGAGCACTTCTAAGCACGCAGGCAAAAAACCAGTTCTATTGTATAAAATAGAGATGTGTGTTTTATATCACGGGAGTTTAGAGAACAATGCAGAGGTCAATTGTGTTGCTTGCTCTCCTGTCACATGATGTGGGTGTGTATATGAATGCATCCCTGGAATTCCACTGTGGGATCTGCATCTTTGAAGCTGATGCTAAAATTACTGCCGAGGCTCTTCCAGAGGCGGATACTGATAGAAGATTCAATGAAATCGAAGGTCGCCAGTCTGGTAGGCGTTGAAAGATACCTGGCTATGATACTATTTCTGATTTAATAATGCGAATGGGAGGCTAGCCTTTTGTAATAATTAGGACTAATTACTGAAGAGGTGTTGACAGATGGGCTAAGAGGAAACAAACTGCCTTTATCCAGTGGCTTAGAGTCAGATTACTAGTCTTGCGTTATCTGTTTCTCAGAAAGTAGAAGCTTCAATCATTCACTAAGTCTTCAAAGGGGAAAGGGATCCTAACAATATACAGGATTTGGGATGAAGCTATGAAATACGTCTTTGACTCAAAATGGCTAAATTAATCTCCTTTCCGTAAATTATCATACTTTTAAAGTTTGAGTTACAGATGGAGAATCTGATTGTAGTACTGAAAAATACATGAAATCAATATTGATGACTATCCTGTCGTTATTTGTTGTCGCTGCTCCTGCTCATGGATTAGTCTAAACTCAGTTCCTTGCTGTTAATTATATTAATATGAATTCTTTGATTCCCTCTTATGCCATGCTTGCTATCCACCTGAGATGGAGACAAGGGAAAATATTTAGTACTCTCACATTCAGTGTTTGTTTTATGCAGGTGTAATATCTGCTCAAAAAGCAGAAAATACATCTGCCAAACTTACAGTTATTTACCTTTTTAGGAGACAAGATCATGCATGCTTTAGGAAGAAAACAAATTACAATATAATTGCATTTACTGAGAAATTACTCATTGATGTAGGATTTCCTTAAAAAGTATTTCTTCTCTCCTCTTGTATGTAGTGTCCATCCAATACATCTGCATGAAGTAAGCAGATACGATTGTCCAGTATGAATGAAGTTAGCAAAGACATTCAAGGGTTAATGCTTTGTCACTAGAAAGAGCAGTGTGACTTACTTTAGGCAAATGATTTAAAAGTCTAGCAACCCTCCGTCTTCTCAAATGACTGATTTTAAGTGCATTTCTTCCCACTCTCCACCATATATAGGTCTTGTTGTTCTGAGAAGCATGAGATAAATATGGTTGCATTGAATAGCATTTATAAGAAGAGGTAACTTTYAATTATTTATTTACTTTTAACAAAAGAGGCCTTTTAATTAGTGTTTAAATATTTATAACAGCTTTATTGTGCTGTAAAATCGGTTATACTTTGATCTAGATTTTCTGGTTTGAGATAATAGGGTTGGTAAAAGTTTTCCTAATGAATTTGGTCAGAACATGACATAATCTGATTATCTGATGAAAGATTGACACTTCAGTTCCTGCCAGCATAAAAGTGTGGTACAATAGGGGGCTGTTCAGCACACATTCAAAGGCTGCGAGTTCAAGTTCAGGTACTGCAGAATTGTTCAAAGTTTCAAATTAAGGCGGTGAAACAGTTTTGCATTTTTCGCTACACTTCTGGTTAGGAGTAGTTTATCGTGGATGAGAGGAGTGAAGCTTGAAGTTACATGTGTAAACTATGTAACTCTATTCTGTAACTTTGGTTTTATTTCTCTCTGTTTGCTAAATAGTCGTTAGTGTTACTCCTTAAAACATAGAGAAACTAACTGATCATAGGAAACAGCCACTACTAGAAACTGGGAATTAAGCATCATCAGTATTCAACCGCTGTTAAATGTGGGACCAGCTTTTTATTAATATCCCTCACATTTTAACAATTTAACCGTTTAACATATGATTACTCTTATCTCAGAACCTTGGAGATGAGCATATTTAACTAATGCACCCTATGTGCTTATACAAAATGGATTTAGACTTATGTGATCAAACTGGCATGAAAGAACGGTTGTGGGTTTGTATCTAAAGTGTAGATACACAGCCTGAACTGTTAAAATAGTTTGGTTTTGTTTTTTTTTTTTTAATTTGATATTCAGGTAACGTTTGCCTTGTAAATGTCATTCCTGTTTGCACTGGAATTGTAGTGATCCTTATTAGATTTCTTGGACTAATTTGCTCTCCAATAACTTGGCTTATCCAAATACTTATGCTGTATTGGATGGGAATCCTAACAGACAAATGACACATACTATTAGTAATTAAGCTTGAATTTTGGGGGATATTTCATAGCATAAAAATACTTTATAATCTGTAACTTTGACTCATATATTTAAAAGTGATATACATAACACTAAGTCTTCCCTTTTTTTAAATACTGAAGGGGTTCTTGGAAAAAGTAAAATGTATGTACCAAATGGTATGGTCTTTACTGAAACGCAGTTGCTTCTGACCTTGAAAGTTCACCTGAATAAGGATTTAAAGTTTTAGCCTAATGAATTGATGTAAAGTAATGTCCACATTGCTTTGTTTCTTAAAATACTATGTGGTGTGTCAATCTCGTTGGCCGTGGGAAGGGACTGCCAGGAGTCAGTGAGTGGAGTCCAGTTGTAGTGACTGTGCCACCTTGGGAGGTCACTTACTGTCCCTGCCTCAGTTTCTTCATCGACAAAGAATGACCCATAATAATGCTGGTCTCAGAGACGTGCTGTTGTTTGCACAGAAGCAGAAACCTTCTAAAGAGCAAATGCTTTATGAAATACTGCTGTAATGAATGAATCCTGCAAACCCTTCCTCATTTGAGCAGTCTCACCAATATCATCCAGCAGTTTGGATGGGTGTAGATCTGATCCAAAATTTGGAATTCGAAACATGAGCTGGACACAAGTAGGAATTACCTTGGTTATTTAATATTCCTTCTATGTTTAAGTCAATTTATCCCGTTTGCTATTTGCAATTTCAAAGTATATTTTTTAACTGTTATGAAACAAATGTTAAGAATATAAACATGGGGGATAGGAAACAGGTACAATATTCTGATATAAATGTATCATCTCCTACTATGGCAATGCTGGTAAAGTACTTAGCCTGTTCAATTAAGTGAAGAATCTTTTTTTCCTCTTTTAACGTATATGTATTTTGTGAATGTATTTTGTACTTTTCTTTTTAATTCTATGAAATGTAAACTGTGTGATTAAAGTAAAAGGAAATATTTTGGAAAGCACTGTCAGAGCTCAACTTGCAGTGCATTTTAATTTAATTGCCTACCTCTGCAAGGCATCTCACTCTTGGTAAGGCGTATACAATAGGGGGTTATTTCATAAGCAGAAGAAAGTATACAGCCAGGAACATGAGCAGAAGTTTTAAAAGTACATGAAAAGTAGATTGCTTCATTGTGTCTTCATAAGAGTCACTACTCTGTATCTTCTCCCACCGAATGTGAATTTCAGGGACGTTCATATTCAAATAAATTTGAGGACTTCTGACTGTAAACAACAGTCATTTTTACTTCAAGTATGGCCAAAGCAAAATAAAATACAACACTGTGTGTAATAAAATATTTGTATATATTTCTTTTATCGGCGTTTAATCCAAATATAATATTTATAGAGTAAGAAAAGAATGTATATACTTTTGTTTTAATTGAATCTAACGTAACTTGATGCAAAATTAAAATGCAGTGTCTGGTACAATTTACTGAGATACTAAAATTAATGTAATTTTAAGATAAGTACGGAAATGGGTTTTGGTCTCTCTCCCTTATTGTTGACTGTATCAGGCCAGATCCTGAGCAGAGCTCAATGTCAATGGAAACAAATCCGTTTCTAGCAGCTCTGGATGTGGTCCTGTACATCAGGAATCAATTGATAAGTCATTGTGTGATGTATTTTAGAAGTCGAAGTTAATTTCCTATAGGTTATATTTTTATTATGTAATATCATGTTACATATACATTTCCTTAATACTAAAACCTCTTAACTTCTATTTCACACTTTGGGAAAAAAAAAAAAGTATAGAAGACAAAATGTCATCCAATTTGTGCTGTTTCATGTTCCTATGCCCTGTGGGAGGAAAAGAAAAGTAATAGAACAGACAAATAAATAAACGTGGTGTTGAAACTGGCATGACAGTTTCTGCTCTTGCGCAACGGAACTGCAATCAATTTATTGTCTTCATTGGTCAAATGCCAGAATAACAGTATAATATTATACAAGAGTAGATTAATTAAAGTGTAATTAGAATGGAATAAATTAAATAATCATAAAAGTTTGTCATGGGAAAAATATGTGTTTAGAATTAATTAGTTTTCAAATAAAGTGATATTTTAATTGCTCAGAGTTACAGAATCCTTAATTGCAGACATAAAATTCTGGCCCAAATAACTTCAGTTGCTGTAACAACTTGATATATTTCTTCTCTGTCAATTCTTTTTAATAGTTTGTTACTAAACAAGATTATTGCAGGAAATGTCTGCTAAAATGTCTGGAAGATGTTTAATTAAGCCCATGCTATCTGAGGACATTATTAGCTCTTGGAACCAAAAGATTTGTAGCTGATGCTGCACTGTGCAGCACCCCTAATTAAGGAGGATGGGTAGACAGAGCCCTGTGGCTGACAGATTGCTATGCATGGCTGAACTAGAGGCTACTCAAAACAATCTTTTGACGGTCCTTGGCTTATCCATTTTCTGCTAGATTACAATGATTTATCAAGTGTACAAACTTAAATTCATTTTAGGTCTGATGGTATGGTATAGAAAGACAGTTGTATAAATACTTCTTTTCACTAATATTGTGCATTTTCATATTCTTCAATTTTTCAAACTGATTAAGCATTTGTTGTCTTTTTTTTTTTAATTAATTTTATGGGGAGTGTGTTGCAGAGCTGAACTACTATGGGCTTTTATGCCTGTTTTATTTCTCCAAACAAGGCTGTCTGTAGTTAGATCATCGCACTTTACCAAGCAATTGATGGGTTTCAGAAAGTAAAACAGATGGGTGTCTTTTCCCTCATCTGCAAAATGAACCTGTTTATGAAACACTAGAATTTCATCTGTTTCAGCTGTATTTCATGCTGTATTTTAGACTCCCTTATTAAAAGCTAGTGCAATGATATGTGAGGCAGGGGCTCTCGTGTTTTCAGACCCCATATTTTTGGCATAAACATATCCATGATATTTGGCTGTCTCCAAAATGTTTACTTCAGTAAGATTTGCAATGCCCAAAATGTTTAACTGTGTTAAAAAAGGTCAGCCAGCTGATAGCTGAAGGCGAATATGTCAGAATGAAAGACTGAAAAAAAATTATCAGTCCAACACAGTGGGAGTATTAGAATGATTAATGTTTATGTTAATTTATGGCTTTTACATGTTGATTAATAGCTTTTAGTTTCAGTGACCAAAATGTGTAAGTGGCAATGAGATCCATATGCTAACTCAGTGTCTTTCAAATAATTACAATCATTCTTAGTTTTGTTCCCATGCTGAATCTATGTTTTTGTATAGAAAATAATTATTGTACAGTGACTTTTTAAAAAATTGCAGATGGAAGTATTTGAAAGTGAACCTCAAGACACAAGCCTGGATTTCAGTATTCCTGAAGGTTACACACTTGACATTTATATACATTTTTCTTGCAAACTTCATTACTTAAAATCATAATATATTGTGGTTTAGCCTCATTCAGTTAGGGGATGCTTAGAGACAAAAAAGGTGCTAACACTGTGAGGAGCCATTATCTGAATGGAAATCATTAAAAACGTGTTGCATTGCATGATGGTTATTAGTCATTTTCTTTTCTGCTCCCATAAGATTTCTTGGCATATCACCAATTGCTGATAAGCAATTTTGTTTGCTATCTGTCCATTGACTATTACAATTAAAATGTGGAAACTTCCATCATTCATTGTCTAAATGTCAGGAGAGAAGGTAATTTTGGGGAGCTCCTGAGAGGGGATGAACTCCTAACTTCCCTTAAAGTCAACGGGAAATGGAGGTTCTCAGCACTTCTCAAAATGAGGCTTTTGAAGTGTTTTTCTGAGCAGGCAGTCGTTAGTCATTAGAAATGATTTGGTGACTATTTAGAATGAAAGCTCTGACAGCATTTAGTGTTCCCAACCTATAAAAGGAAGGACTCTTGTCACTTGTAATGTTGGCTGTGTGGCAACAGGTTTATGATACCAGTTAATAAAGGATTGTATAGCTAGGTCATATAAATCGTTGCATTCTCTTTGACATTGATGTGCCTCTAACTAGAAAGTTTTGCAAGCAAGAGAATTCTATTCAGAAATCTATCTACAGTATCTAGATATTGTATTTTCCAGTGTAAGCACAAGCACACTAATGAATGCTTCCAGTCCACCGTTGTGATTTTTTCTTTTTTTTTTTAATTATTTTTTTAGGTTTTGAAGTCACATACAAAATACAAATATACATCACTGTGCTTAATCTCTACTTTGGTAGTCATAGGTAGGTAGTAATATGAAAAGTAACCAATTTAAGAGAAATCATTCAGTCATCCTTACTCCTGAAAATTAAGAGTGCTTTATTAGTACATTTTACTGGTTAAATCAGAAATTTCTACTAATTCTAATTTCTGCTTGAAATCAATTTCTTGATTTAAAGATTTCTACTGATTTCTAATTTCTGTTTGAAATAAATTATTTTTTAAATTAGCCTTAAAGAAATCCTAGAACTATAATACAGTTTATATCTTAATTTAGCACCAAAGATAGCAAAGGGAGCTTTAAACTGAAAGCTGTGGTGTTAGTTGACTGATGAGTGAATTTTCATATATTCTGGGGCTCTGACCTTTGCAACTACTTGTGTAGCACTCCCACATCTCTTGATCTGGGCAGGCAGTTACTATACAAGCTTCTACTGATTTTACTTTTTACTAGTGCATGTTTCTGTCTTTGCACACAACAGACATATCGTGTGTTTCGGGGGACTGGGGTAAGAGTGCGAAAAGCAGGCTGCCTGGCTTTTAATTTTGGATTTTAACCCAAGTGGCTGTTTCATTCTTCCCTAAGTGTTTTGTATGTGTTAGCTTGTTACAGGACACAAAAAGGTATTTCTTTGTACAGTCAGTTACTTTTCACCTCAGGTGCAAAGAGATTTCTTCAGATGACTGTCTTGCAACATCCCTTTCTATTGCCGACTTCCCTGTTTCAGGGTGTTCTGTCATTTTTTGATTTGTACATGCAAACTGAAAAGCTGGGCTTAAAAATTTGTCACAACACGTCTGAAGAATTATTTGTTTACCAAACCATATATCTGCTTTCAGACCTTTTGTAGTCAATAACCTATAAAAATTCACTTTTGCAGTCAGATGAGGTGAACTTTAACCCATTCAAATTGTGCAGATTTGTCTGGCATCTCTCTTAATTATGTATGGAAATGCTACTCATTAAGTGGGTTCTTGTAGCCCTAAACTCTTGTTCTCTGTGTCCTAGAAGTGCCATATAACCAGGCAGCATTTTGCGTCAACCTGGGGCGTCTAAGATGTTTCCAAGTCCCGCTGTGTTCTGGCATAATTCAGTGAGGTGAATCAGGTGCCGTTGGGACCCTCCCGATCTATCTTTGCTACTCAAGTAACGCAYACACCAGCAAGGCGATAGCTGGCTGCACGAGGAAGGCCATGGTATTCGCAGGCGGCCGTGTTACAAGGGTGTTTCTTGGGTAGAGGATAGTKCATAGTTTCACCACTATGAAACCCAGTGGGTTACAGGCTGGAAACATGGGAATATTGTGTTTGGAAAGCTCATACTGCAAGGGCTGCCTGCTGTATTTTAATGCTGGAGATTGTAAATGTAATGGAATAAACAAAATTGTTTGCATTGCACCATTACTTTGAGGGAGTCTTTTATTTCCACCGACTTCCTCTGCAGTTACAGCTAGTGACCCTCTTCGAAAACACACTCATGCACTAGAGCTACGCTATACAACGTGGCAGAGCGTCGCAAAACTTTTGAGTGAGCGCAGGTAGGCACAGAAGCGCAGGCTAAAAAAGGGCTTTTGTATGAATGAAAAAGAAACAGCCTGGAAAGGGGGAAGAACAATTTATTCACATCTTTCTCAACTCATTCTTTGCTCTGATTTTTCCTTTGGGAGGGTGGCACCTGGTAGACTAGGAATTTTCAAAAAATAACAGGATTTCATATATCTGTTTGTGAGCACACCTGGATGTGTTGAATATTTTGCAGTAGTAATTATGTCTGCACACCTGCTGGTTTCAGTCCCAAATCAGTTTGCCAGACATGCCTAGAGAGATTTATTTCTCTTATACCTGAAAAAGCTCTTTTACCGCTGAGTTTTTACTACTCTAAATAAGCCTAAAGAAAAAAAGAAGAGGATTTTTTCTTGTCTTTGCTTGAGCCATTGGTATCTCAAACTGAACTGTGGAGTCTGTAGGGGGAGGAGGGTGTTTGGATGATATTTTAATAGCAATTTGTTTTTGCTTCAATGTGTGATAGAAATACAAGTGACAGGAGTGGGAACAGGAGAGTTGCTGAATTCTGCTGGAATTTTTCCTGTGGGAATCTGTTAATGTTTTTAATTCTCTGAGAGATTTTTCTAAGGTAATCCTTTTGACATTTACATATTTTAAATGACTCTCATTAAATAAAAGCTTAACTTTTTTTATATCAAATGCTGAAGTGATGATACTGGAATACCACTGCACAGAAATTCAAACGGTTTGAAGATTATTCTAATTGTAACCTAAACAAAGTAAGTTTTGTGAGGGGTATTAATAGTGAATTGTTCTTTAAAATAACGTAATTTTGAAGGAAATTCAATTGTTCTGGCATTTAGTAGAAGCATTTTTTTAGACAAAACCCTTTTTAGTACCTACTGTGTGGTGCGCATAGCCGTTTGCTAATTGAAACACTAATTTGAACAGCTGGGGTTTCCACTCCTCACTCGCGTAGCAAATATAATCTATGCAGGAGCCCAAGGGTTTGCAGTGCACCTTGTGAAAAATACTTCTAGTTGTCTGTATCACATCGGAGTGTAGCTCAGCCCCTGAAGGAGGATGCTGTTACCAGCACAGGGAAGGCTGGAAGAAATAAAAAGTGGAACATCTTTTAAAAAACAAGAGCGTGATGATGAGGTGTTGCATCTCTTCCTGGTGATGCCCTCTTGCAAACAAATAATGCCATAAGCAAAATGATTCATATCTTTTAATGTCCTTTCACAGGAGGCAGGAGTCACAGCATGAGAATATCTCAGGGACAAACATATAGTCTAGCCCTAAGATGCTTTTAAATGAACTTTCTTCTGTGGGTTGCACTTTGCCTGTTCAAGCCCTTGAGCCAGATTTTGCTCTCAGACCAGCCTAAATACTAAGCAAATTCATTTAATTAAATTTGCTGCAGATATCCCCAGTTAACAAGAACAGATTGGTTTCCCTGAGGCTAGGTGGAGTTAACAAGAAAATAAATGTTGTGCTAATTAGAGAACTCATTTTCAGACACCTGGGGTGAAACTTTAAAAAGTCCTAGAGATTTAGGATTGAAAGTTCATTTGAAAATGAGTCTTAGGCTTCTAAATCACTTAGGCACTTTTGAAAAATTTGCCCAGGGGCTTTAACCATCGCACAGTCATCATATTTAGCATGTTTGTAGCTGTCTGCTTAGCAAAGCATGGTATAACTATTAGCTGTTAGTATACCACAATGTATTTCATTATCCCTGTAAATAAAGTAGAGATATTGAGCTACCTGGTGAGCTGAAGGTAGGCTAACTGTCATTTTTTTGAGGATGCTTATGTGTCAACAGAAACAGATGGATGCTTTCTTGGAGTTTTTAAGGCACCGGTGCACCAAATTTCCATCTATTTGTGACCTCATGGGACTTTCTGTTTATTTAGGTACCTAAGAACTTTTAATTAAATCTTGGTCTTAAGTGACTTGTCCAAGCTCATGGATGAAGAAGACAGCACAGATGCAATTTTATAGTTCAGTACTTGCTGGGAGAAAAATGAGACGCTTAATACTGTCACACTGCCATTCATCTGCTGAGTCGTGATAGGAAGTAATAAGGAGTCATCTCATATGGCCAATAAAAAATGACATAAGTTTAATGTTAAGCCCAATTTTCAGATTCACATATCTGATTAGCAAAAAAGCAAGCAAAGAACCAAGCTCCAAGGAGCAAAAAGTAATTTCATTTGCTTACAGCTGGAAAGTATGTTTAAAGTTGTTGGGTTTTTTCCTGTAGCCAGTTGGAGGGTTTTTCTGAAATATTGTCCTTGTAAAGACATGCATTAGTAGTGTCTGTTTCATGCCAGGTAAAACCCTTCCCACAGCCACTTGCTGTCTGTCAGCAAAAACTTCTGTGTCAGTAATTAGAAAAATGCTATTAAAAACCTGCCTTGTAATCCCAGATAGCCTCTGGGTTGACTCAGTTCTATTTTGTTTTCCTTGCTCAGTGCAGTAATCCAGGATCGTTCCACCGTGAAGAGGGACCCCGCTCCTCTGACAAGCCACTTAGCTACTATTTTATTTACGTGGTTCTACAAAGTGTCATTTTGAGGGCAACAGCATACAGCTGTAGTGTCCCAAAGAGGTGACAAAACCCTTAGTCAAACAGGTTTATAACACAGGTGAAGCACGTTACAGACGGGCACTTGGGAGCTGGATCTCACCATGGGGGCGAACCTGTACATCATGTAATCATCTGAAAATTTACTCTAGCCTGTCATGAGTCTAGATCATCAGACAACATCATAAAACAGATGAGTCAGGGCACTAAAACATGGAGGTTATCCACTGAGCTCATTATTTTCATACCTAATTACGCAGTGCTATTGAGGGAGAACTGCACATTATGCTGAAGAATCCTGTTTCATTACTAGTCCTAAAAGATAATTGTGTTTAATTAGGACCTATAGATACCATGGTGATTACTGATCTATAAATACTCAAGGCAGACCTGCAAATGAGGTGCAATAGCAAGTGCATCCATTAAACACAATTCAAAAGCTGATGCTGAGGTGAGATGACAAAAGTTGAGCTGTTTTAATTTACCATGTACCTTGTAGCTGTAGCGCTCTGTTCTGCTTCTCTGCAATTCCTCTGCTGTGAATCAGCAGGCAGAAAAACACCTGCTGATCTTCCCTGACTGAATTTAGAAATCTTCTTGTTTAATCCAGTCTAATATATGCGTGAATGGGAAAGAGTGATGAGAGTTGACAAAAGCTGTCCTTTTCTGTATGAGGTCAGGTCAAAAAGGAAGAAGCAGAAATACAAGCATGGCTAGTAATGTCACAGATAAAGCAGTAAAAACTTTTCATGGTGAAAATGTTTCTTGTAATGCATGTTATAAGGCATTTTCCAATGAGTGGCAAATTGTACTTACAGTCAAAGARGCTGCTGGTTACCTCGTCCCAGCACAGGTCTGGAGGTCATTTGCAGCAAGTCAGAACACAGCAAAGTCGTCCCTGTCCTTCTTTGGTGCTTGTGCACAACTGCCTGCAAAGGGGTAAATGTGAAGGGAAATACTTGGTGAAGGTGCCAGATCGGTAAGACTGTGCCTAATCAGATCACGCAAACTATCCCTGTGAGTTCATAATAAATTGTCCTTCACGTTTCCCATGTTAGACAGGGCAACCTGCTTCCCCGTATACTTGTCCTTTTCTTTGCTGACTCGGACCGCATTGGAACCAATGACATAAAGCTGAAAGCATCCGTCTCTCTCTGTTGATCCTTTGGGGAATACAAACCCCCTGGAACAGAATGTTTAACACAGTAGTCACTAAGTTAGTGTGAAATACTGCATTTCTTTTTTCAAGTAACCGTGCTGGAACCAAAAATTCAAACACTTGGGAGTAATGGGATTCGTGGGTAAAAATGATCATAACTCTAATCTCACCTGAAATTCTTTTCAGCTGATATGTTCACTGCAATGCTTTTTGGTAAATGGTTGTGAGTGGAAAGCACAGAAATAGTATTTTTATGGGGAGGAAGGGGAAAGACTTGCCAAGGGGCTAAGTGGAATGATAAATTGCTTGCCCACTGAAATTACGGGTATCCAGTTTCTTGCATTTTGTAGCTCTTCCTTTTTGCGGCAGGGAGAACAGCTGAACAATTTTGTATTTACAAGTGTGCAAGAGGTGCATACACATGGCCAGCTCAGCACTTACCTTGCTTAAAAAAGAATGCAGCAAAAAGCAGATTTGACAGCTGCTTGATCAGTTGATGTTAAGAGGAAATACTTTACACCGAACTGTATGGCAAATAGAAATAACACCCAATAACGATAATTCAAAGAGGAAAGTGACTAGGAAAAGCAAATGTCCTGATCAGAATATATTTAAAGTTGTAATTTCACTTTAGGCTGCCTTACCCTCTATGATATCTGTGTCTTCTTCTCACTCCCCCAGTTCATTGCTCGATGGCTCTGCCACCTCCGGATCCACAGTTTGTTCTCAGAGGTACCAGTGCTGCAGTCCACACTCTGCATTTTTCCTGTGGCAGTCGAGAACCTGATGTCCCCATTCTTTTCTCTGGGTAAGTAAACCAGGATTTCTGGCTGAGTTGAGCATCATATGGACATTTCCTTTTAAAACAAAGTGTATTATTTAGATAAATTGTATCTGGAGAAAACAACAAAATGCATGGTTGGTGAATGATGGGTGTGTTATCTTTGTACATACAGCTTCAGTTTTGGAAAAAAAAAAAAGGAAAAGTATCAGACTGTCTTATCAGATTGTCTGCAGTGGTCACACTAAAAGCATCTGTTCTTACTGCCAGGTCTGAGAATGGCTTTATCCATGTCTGGAACCTGAAAACACACAGAGTGGACACAGCACTGGATGGCCACGGAAGAAAATCTGTCTACTGCGTGGAGACAATGGGTGGTAAAGACAGGCTCCTCAGGTTAGCAAAGCAGGCAAAAACCAGTGAAATTATTCTTGTTTCTGTGATGTACAGGATTGAAGAAGAAAAAAAAAAAGAAAAAAAAAAAAAGGAATCTCTTATTTCTGGGGTCACTGAAAGTCTCTCCAACACATATGGAAATGTGCAGAAGTACAAAAATACAGAAAAACTGTAGAACAAAAACTGGAAAAAATTACATGCTTAATTTCTTTATGATGTATATGTGACGACATCACAACAACTTGGGGTCCATAGTGTCTATTACTGCACTGAGATCAGGTGAGGTCTTTGGGTAAAGGAAATACACTTGGATTTGAAGTTGACAAATGCTTCACAACTGGTTCTCAGGGAAGATCAAAATTGATATAAAGAGTTTATAAATAGAGGGGAGAGGGAGAAAAGGTAAGGAAAGAAGAGAAGAATCAGAGATGGAGAATGGAAGGCTGAAAATGAGCAAGAAGGCTGAGTTGCATGCCTTTGTTGCAAAATATCTTCTGTTCTCGTTCAGCAAGGGAAGGTCGGCAAGATTTGTGTGCTTTGGATTAGACAGGTGATCTAGAGTAGATGCCAAAGTGTCTGTATGACTAGGAGGTGTTCTGACATGTTTATCTAGAGAAGACATCTCTCATAATATACAGTGGAACTCATTAGCATTTATATTTGTTATCTGCTTAAGTACAATTATCAACACTCTCCCCCATAAAATCATATTGAATGAGCATTGTTTGTATAATTATAGAGTTTTTCCATACCTCTATTTTGGTGTATATTTATAACAGTTCGCATAGCAGTGCAATTTTAGGACAGCAGTTACTTGTATCTTTTGTTTCTCTGTTCTAAAGGTAAATCACAACCATTTCTTGCAGTACCACATTGTTTGTGTGCCCAGCGCTATAAATGTTTTGACAGTTTGTCACTCTGCTGAACAGCAGATGGGAGTTTCTGTATTGATGTTGAAGAAGTCCCAACAGTCTGTAGATTTGCATCTACCTCTGTTTTGGTTTCATACTTCCATCAGGTGATACTGCTAATTAAAATAAGAAACGGATAAGGGATTTTTGATGACTCCTTGTCCCAGGTGATAACATGAGGACACATATCCTGTGCTACTGTAGTTTGTGGATTGGAAACTTCTCCACAGCGGTACTTTGTTCCAGAGCCAGTGGGATCACGTAAATATGTAGCAATTGATGCTGCGCCCTGTCTGGCCTCCTTGGTCTTACTGTTGGGACCAACACACAGACTTTTCTGTGGGACAGAGAGGTGTGCAGAGGAGTCCATGCGTGAGCCGCACTAGTACATCAGCGATGCAGCCCTGGTTCTCTGGTTTTGGATGTTTTAACCACAGCGTTTCATTGTTTAATTCCTGSTACTCACTGCACTGCCAGTCCCTCTCCTGTTGTGTCTCCACACATACACAGTCGTAACAGTCTTCTGTGCCCTCCCTGTGGCTGTGGGAAGTTGACCACTGAATAACTGTAGCTTTCTATTTATCTTCCATGTGGTCTTTGTTGTCTTGCTATTTGTCTTTCAGCTGTCAACACACCTGACATTTCTATTTCATTGCTAGGGTGAAAGAGCATTAAATGTGTTGCTCTCTGGATACTTTTGTTTCCTTTTAAATTAGATCTAAACAATGGTAAAATGTAAGTATTTTTATTATGAAAATGTTCAAATACTCATGAGACTTCATAAATATGTACGCCCACACAAAAAGCATAACTGTGTTTGATCAAGTCTCTCTTCACAAGGAGACATGGCTAACTGTGACTGCAGTGTATCTGGCTGACTCTCAGGTCCTCCCTCCTCCCAGTAACTTTTGAACCTATTGGCCAGTTTTGCAGTCAGCGGAAGGGTGGTGGTCTCGGTGATACTGAGTTCCCACACATTTCATGAAAGACCCCACTAATATCCCCTCAGAAGCTGTACTAAGCTCATTCCTTTACTGCACGTTAAAGACCCAACTTTGAGATACTAACCTGCAGGGAGCCAGGCTTCCTCCGACCTGCTGCTCATGGATAACTTGTTTCACTGTACCAGTCAGGGTCGTGACCAGAGGATCTGCTTGTGGGATTTAGCAGAGGGTCGGACTGCAGTGACGGATTCCATCTTCACGGAGAATGTGGGATTCTGCAGATGCTCTCTGTTAAAGGTGGGACAGGGACGCTGGCTAATGGCCATGGCAGCCAAAGCCCTGGAGGAGGTAGGAAGTATCTCTTTTTCTGGTGCTTGGGAGATTGCTTTTGGTTTTGAAATGAGATAGTTCAGAAGGGGAAACATCACTGCTCCCAAATTCTCTGCTCAAGAGAGGGCAGTGCAAGGAACCTTTGGGGGTTCTAATCACTAATTTTACCTGCCAGAAAGATGACTGAATTATATAACTCATGCTCTARTAACAAGGATACCACCCCAAGATTTGTCTGACATTTAAGTATTTGCAGCTGCTGCTGGTCTTTCATGTGCAGGAGTTTTGAAAACTCCTCTGGTGCTGCTGAATACTGTTAAAGGGGAACAAGAGTCCTTCTGGGGAGCTAATGGTCAGAAAGTCTGTCATCAGATGGAGGTACTCATCTTCCATCTGAAGCTGAAAGTCGTGTTTGGTGAGAGAAGGGGAGGTGCAGGTGATTTGTAATGCGATATGTGGTCTTTCACCCCGGGCTAATTCTTTAACTGGTACTTTGGCTGGAAATAGTTGAATTACTATTAGCGGCCAGAGGTTTGCTCAGTGTGAAATAATTGTAGGGTCCGTTTCAGTTCCTACTGGGTAAGTCCACATCTAATACCCATTATCACAGCAATCATTGACTGACAGCTGTGTTGGCAGTTTCCACTTCTGCTTTGTAGAAATCGTATTTTTGTTTTCTTTGAAGGACTATTTGAGGACATCACACAGAAATAAATTATTCCAAATACTTGACATCAAAATACCAAAAATATGAAAAAAGGAAAAAGTGGCATAAATATGAAAAGAAATATTGTAGCTAATTGCAAATTGGTCATGAGCATAAAAGGTCACATGCTTTTCTGGACTGTAGGATGCGTATCTTGAAACTGAAAGTTGGATATTTTATCTACGAAGTAATAAGTGGGAATGGTGCCTGTATTGCAAGAAAATGTGAACTTTTTATTATTCAGAAGTTAAGGACATATTTAAGTACTTTGTTGGCTTACAACCAGAATGTTCAGCCTTTTGCAGAACTGAGTAAGCCTGTAGATACAACCACTGTACCAGTAAATACAACCACTCTAAGTCCCATACGTTGTTCTGATCAAACAAAGAACTCTCTCCATTTTACAGCAGTGCTCAATAATATTTAAGTTAAACAAAATTGACAAGTGCATTCTTGTGTCAGCCGGAGAAGAGTTTTTGTGTCAGGCAAAGAGTACACACACATTCTGGTAATGAAGAATTAAATAATTGTCCGATCCTAAGAGAAGACGTTTACCCCACTGTCTCTTACAACTCATCTCTGTTTTGTTTTCATTTGTTTGCTTGGGCCCTGCAAACTGATAATGATTTGCTGTCTCCTGAGGTAAAAGAGTTCCACTCTGTGTATGAACCTTTACATTAGAACTGTGTCATGTTTCAATAAATTCACATAAGCTCCCATAATATATAGTGCTTCCAAATAGGCAGCACTGTGTGAGACACAGTACATTTGCAGCTTATGATTAAAATTAAGACTTAATAAGTGTTTATGCTTGGCTGGTGCCCAAAAAAAGAGTAATTTTGTCTTAAAGCAGGTTCAGTCCATAAATAATGAGATCTGAACAGGCATTTATTTGTTCATGATTGCATTTAAATCACCAATTATGAGTTACACGCACTTTTCTTGCCAATTTGCCAGAAACATGTTAAAAGCTTTATTAATGTGAAAAAGAAAAAGGGTGTGTTTCCTTGTGGCCAGTTTTAGCCACCCAGGAACACTATTAACCTCAGGCAAAGGCAAATCTTTCTCCTATTAAGCAAAACCAATATAAACACAGAACTTCAAGTTTTAGGTTACAGTTGTCAAAATATATGAAATAGTATTTATTTCTAAGGCTCAGTTGCCTCTAATGCAGACAGTCTCTGGAACTGTCAATCTAGCATAGGCAGCTCATGCCTGCCTGCCTTCTGCAAAAAGCTTTTCTCATCTTTGTGTTTTTCTTTGTCCTTTGCAAGCCCAACTGTAGCCCTTTTTTTTTTCTTTTAACCTGCAGAAGTGCCTTTATCACAGTGCACTTATCCTTCCTTATTACGTAGAAGTTGCAGTTTCAGTCTTGCCTAGGAGGCGATGCCCTTTGGAGAGCCAGTGATGAAAGACGCAAGATGAGAGCAGGTCATCTTCATATTTATAGCCCATTTCCTGCAATAGCTAACTTGGTCATTATGCTGATAGCAAGAAAGTTGCCAAGAGAAAAGCATCTTTTGTTAAGAGTGTAGCTCCAAAGAACCAGAATTCCCAGATGATAAAACTTCGGTCTGTTCATAGGTTTGGTCTAAGTATTGGATGGCTCTTTGCCGTAGTCTCCATTTTCCGGCTCCATTGCTAAGTGGCTTTGGAAAGTGTTCTGTATATTGTGTTTAGTAAATTGTCGACTTGCAGTCCTAGAGTGCAGCTGGCTTTTGGCAGGCTAGCTGACAACGTCTAGAAATAGGAAGATGTTCTGGCAAGCTTTGAACTAAAGGTATGGGATTGGAAAGCCATTGCAGCTGCCGTGGCCTTGATTGATGGCTCCCAGAGGAGCCATATTTGTGTAATACCTCATCTGAGATGCTTAAGGAAATTTGCATGACTGGGGCTGTCCAACAGCACTGCTGGGCTTTTGCACATTCTGAAAGAGCCTAGAATGGCTGGTGATGCTGGATTTATCAAATCTTTGAAGTCCTTTAATTTTACGAGATAACGCAGACCATTGTTTATTTAATTAAAATAAAAGATCACCTTAGTGATTAAGTATGCATTTGAGAAACAGCGATGGTCCTGGCAGCAAGTTTTTGACACCTAAGAACTTCTATTTCTCCATAGTTCCAGGCTTGAGGATCAGCCCAGAGTGAGGCACTTCCGTGTCAGTCAAGAGACTCAAAACCTTCCAGTGCCAAATTGCAAAGGCAGGCTCCCCTGATCTTGCCTGCCATCATCCAGCGGTGGAAATGAGCTACTTCCTTGGCAGAGGAAAGACTTGCCCAATGCTAAAAGAAAAAAAAAATCAGATCCATAATTCATTACCATCAGTGCAAGCAACAGTGGAAGCTGCTATGTAGACAGAGAGCAGGTGTTTAACACAATATAGTCTGACCCTGCTTTGAATAGGGTCAGACAATATTGTGTTAAAAATACCTGTATGCCATCACTGCTCCAGCCTGCATTAGCAGATAATTCTGGGTTTACATTTTGTTAGCGCAGTCAGCCAGTTAATAAAAAATCCACCTTAGATATATATATTGCCTATATTTCCACGCAAGCCCTGCGTTACCATGACAGAACAGAGGACACAATGCAAGTGTCCACAAGTGAATATAACAAAAAAATTTAACAACAGAGATGGAAAAAGGGGAAAGGGAGAGGAAGCAGGGAAGTGTTTTCAGATTAAGCAGTCTGCAGTATTATCTAGTGTATGCACAATATCATCTACTGTATGGAAAGAAGACTATAATGCAGATTAAATAGAAGAGTGGAAGAAGAGGATGTGTTCATTCTAGTAGTTTTGTCTGGTCCTTCCTAAAACAATGCATTTATTTAGATAGCTGTAGATTCCCCTACAGCTCCAACTTAACATGCATTCCTCAGTTTCCTCCAGACAGTTTTTACTGGAAGAGCTTATACTAGCCTTAATCACCTTAAAAGACTTGTGTTTTTAATAGCAGAATTTTGACCTGGAGCCTGACCAAATACTCTTGTTTTCCTGATGTCAGGTTCAGGTTTTGGAGCTGCCATCCAAGACGTCAGTCTGTACCTTGAAGCCAGAGGTGGGTGCCAAGCTGGGCATGCCCATGTGTCTGAAGTTATGGCAGGTAAGGCAAGAGTGCCTGCTAATTGTGAAATGTTTTCCCTGTGATTCATTTTATATGAAGCACATGAATCTTTCTTCACTTGGATTTTGATTTATTATCAAACCAATCAAGTAATTATACTATTAAAGGGGGGAAAGATTTGTGAACATCCTTAATGTAACTTTCAGAGCTTTCCAAGCTTTAATGGAAGATTTGCAAATGCTCAGGGAAAGCTTTGTATCCTTAGGATAGATACGTTTTTTGCATCAATCAAGAGGAAAATGAGTGACTTACCAAAGCCAGTTGTTTGATATGGTTTCTCGCTGCATTAAGAATGATGAGAAATGATTGGGTTACTTAAAAACAGTGATTTTAATGGCAGGTTACATTCACTTCAATGCCCTCAGGACAAGGAAGCACTCTATGAAGATTTCTATTCCAGATGTACAATAGGAACAAAATATTTATGGTTGTATTGACTTTGGACAAAAAGGTAAATAAAAGCAGTTAATGAAAAAACCCCACATTTGCAGAGTATTCAGCAAATAATGTTTATGGGGTGCCACCAGTGAAAGACAAGTAATACAAAAAGGTGGCAGTAGAGGGAGGAAGGAGTTTAGGTGATTGGCTCTAAATCTCCAAAGAATTGGTGGCAAAGCCAATTCCCAGTTTAACCCCCTGACCACATACAGTTATAGGTCTGCAGTACCATCCGAGCTGATTTCAAGTATGTTATTCCTGCAGGTTCTTCCAAACATTTGTATTGGTTTCAGTTGAAAAAATTATCAATCAGTGATTGATAGCCTTAGTGTCTTCACTCAAGGTCCTGAACCAACTGAAGTCTAGAGGAATTCAGTTGCTGACTTCAGACAAAAGTAGGAGGAGAGGACACATTTCAAGTTCCATGGTGTAATTAAAAACTAGAAAAAAAATTAGAAGGAAAATTAAATAGACTGATTAGGCTTTTATTAAACAGAAAGTTTCTCCTAAAAATGCAATCAGTGTTCAGTACTCAATGAAATGAATGGGGCTTTCTGTCTCCTGGACATATTTTAATAAGATGAAGATAACTGAGGAAATGTTCAGTGTTGAAAATTTTGTTGCCTGTATAAAAAGTCCTCTGTCTTGCCATATTTTCTACATGCATTAATATTGCTATTCCTCTAGGAAGCAGAGCAGGTGCAGAGTCTTAATTTTATGTAGTTTTTAATTTTGCTGCCAGGAGGGATAAAGCAGAGGACTGGGAACTGGGAGAGGTAAATTACTCCACGCAAATTCTGGCTTCGGGAAGCCACCACAACTTCCTAGACTGCAACAGGCAAGGATAGATAATCCCTTACAGTCTCACAGCTGCATTTGCTCTTTTACAAATGCGTGCAACTCGGTTTGAAAGCATGGGGGAGGAGGATACTCTTAAGGGCAAATAATTATATGTGGTGTACCAAAGTGATGCTCTGCGTTCTGTTTTGTGGTTTTGCTGGAAGTGGCTCACTGAGTAACCCTGTAACCAGAAAAGCAGAAGAACAGGAGCTAACCCAGCTGCACCCCTTCCTGAATAGAGGCTGTCCAGGATTTCTTTGTACATTACTGCATTGGGCAATATAGACATACCCAGGAGATGAGCACTCCCCAACCCATCGTTTATGGGCAATGTGTTGCCTAAGAGACTATTTGATGTTGCTTATGGCACAGTAAATTAACAAGTTGAAACAGAAGCTGACATGGAGAGAGCTACATAATGGTCTGAAGGAAGTATGCTCACCATTGTTGTCCAACAAGAGTTTGGGGGCTGCCGCCACGTATCATTATATTTTTCTGCATGCCGATGGAAAAAGATCCACGTATCAGGGAAACAACGCACCTTACCAGCAGCAGCATGAATTAGAGACTTTACTATAGAGCAGAAGGAAATTGAGGCTTAGGTTAGGCTTGTAGATTAAGCCTCACTGGCTTCTCCTAAGCAGTTAAAAAGCTGGCAGCTGTTTATTTTGTTGGTTTAAAACTTTTTTTTCCTCTCATTTTACTAGGTCTGTCCTTAAATGTATTAGTTCATTCAATGGGTTTTTTCCATGTGAAGGTTCTATTCTTAAATACATCGTCCCTTCAGCTTCACACCTTCCTGCTATTACTAATTGGGTGGGGTAGGATTTGAAGGCGTAAGGATAGTCTTCCCTTAAATTTTTCGCACTCCTTGGGGGAGGCATCATGTTGCGTAATGGTGCAAACAAAATAATTCAACAGGAATAATACATGTAGAAACTGGAAACGCAGAGTTATTATTTTATATAAACTATAGCAATTATTCCTGTTGAGTTGACAGCAGATCACCTTTTCTTCCTTCCTTGACAATTATCCAAATGCAACAACAAAATGTTCTGCTTAGGAAGAACAATGATTTATAATTTAATTTTTCCACTGAAACAGAACATGAATGGTGAAGACTTTTTGCCAGAAGTGTCCGTTATTAGGAACTGAGATAAATAGGCCGTTGCGAACCACTGCTTGGTGAGTCCAGGCATCAGACTGAGAGCTCCCCTGATCTTCCAATAGCTTTTATTGTTTAAGTTCAAGTATATGTACTCATTGAAATATTACACTTCATGTGGTTAGGGAAAGTCAGGAAGAAGTAGTGTGGGAGACCTTCATTTCATAGAAAACAATACTTTGTTTTTAAAATAGACCAGTCTTAGATCTCACCTGCAAATTACTGGTTTTCAAATCTAAGCTAAGATACCCACAGTATTTAAAAAAAAAAAAAAAAAAAAAAAAAAAAAAAAAAAAAAAAAAAAAAAAAAAAAAAAAAAGGTTTTGCTTGGCATTTCCCATAATGCTGAGCACTCACCTGTCTCTCTTATCTTAATGAGGGTTATGAGCCATCCCGTTTTGAGTAAGGCAGAGAAGCCGACCCTGCCCATCCAAATCTTGTTTCATTGGCTAATGAAAGCTATACCTTCTGYAGAGCCCCAGGGCTCTGGAGGAGTCATGTGCTCATAGAAGAGCAGTACAAATAATTGTGGGGGTTTTTTTATGCCCAAACTGGGGGCTTTTTTTAAACTTAATTGAAGTACCGATGAAATACTTTGTTTTGCTTTGAAGGTTTTACCCTTTATTAAATATAAATTAAATTTGCAATGTTCATTTCTTTCAGATTTGTTTTTTAACTTTTCCCCTGGTATTAAAAACCAGGTACTCTTCATCCAAAATACCTGAGGAGTTAACATTAATTCACATATATTTGACATATATTCATTGCACTGATGTTATATTCTTCTAGCAAATCAAAAATTTGACAGAAAAATCATGCACAGTTCTGGGCATTATGATACACCTTCTTTGTGGGCCTTTCTAGCCAGAGCATGCTCCCTACCTTTTCAAAAGAAAAGGGATCTTAAAGCAAGGAATGAGGCTCCAGCAGGGTCCCAGGTGTGGGCAGACCTGTTCAGAAAGATGATGTAGGGGATTTCCCCTTGGTTTCCTTCTTTTAAGGGGCAATTTTCTTCCCCGCTCAGTGAGATCCATTCTTTAGGCTGAATAAATCTGAGAAAGAACATGAGGCTTTTGCTCAGCAGTCTTATTACCTAGACCACCCATCTCTTGTTAGTTTAACTCCCCCTAGAACAAATAATAACCAGTGGGAGAATAGTYTGGACCATTAATAGAGGCAGTGAGCCTTTGGCCACTGCAGGTTTGATTCATGACATTGACAGCCAGTGAGTTTGAAGAACCTCATTCAACAATGTGATGCCAGTAAAAATTAATTCTTTATAAATGTCCTTTACCTTTATTTTGAACTGAATACCAAGGAAACAAATCCTGTAGGATCAGACGGTGTTTGGAAAGAGCTGAATAAGCTATTGGATATATTTCTTAGGGTAAGATGTCCCTGCACGAGGTGGTCATAATCCCAATGTCTGTTTTGGTGTTTCTTCTCCTGTTAAAGAAATAACTGGCATTAACAGATGCCTGTTTTTTAGTTGCTTTTCATTAGGGATTTGCATCTTCACTCACATAACCAGTTACTGCTCACGGGGTCATTAGTCTTTTGGCTGGAGCAATGATGAATATTTTCCTTAAGTGTGACATGTAATCCAGTAATGTTCCCTTCTTTGAGTTATTTCAGAGGCTTAAATAAATTAGGTGTCTGCCCAGGGTGCCATGCCCTTTGGCCTGTGACATCATTAATCAATCAAAATAGCTTTCAATTGGTTACAGTGGGACTCGGGCGCCCGTTAACCCCTTGGTGACTCACCCAGAGATTCCTGACGAGAGGTTCAGTGTTTACCTTTAAGCACTGTGGTGCACTTGGGTAAACGATCCGTATGTGTAACCCTACACTTGGCAATGTGAAACTGGAATCTTTAAGCATGGCACTTCTTTCAATGTCCATACGGGTTTGTACAGCTTGATAGTAACTCAGCTGCTCCAAGAACTTTTTTTAAGGAGCGCAAGCAAAGTTCAGGCCAAGAAGTAAAACTTCTGAAAACTTCAGGCAGCCTTTTTTCAGGTGTTGTTTGGCAATAGTTTGGATTTTCAGAGAGAAATTTTCTATATGTGCGTGTATATATGTGTATGTTAGATACGTATTGTATATATAAAGCATAGACTCTTGTATGTAGATATAAAAACCATAAGTGCATGTCAGCAGTTACCTCATAACGCTTTTTGTAAGTGGATGGACTATCAAGATTTGACATTCAGACTTCTAAACTTTTCACTGCTATGCCAGTCAGCATTTTCATTTATTTTCTTGGTGCTTGGACTGAAACCTACCTGGGGATGACAATTTTCCTAACCAACTATTTACTTCTCAAACAATTTTACTTTTCCCTTGATCAGCTCAACTGTGGTTCACAACCTTTGCTTCTGGCTGGCTATGAAGATGGATCAGTGGTCCTTTGGAATTTGTCAATGGGAAGAGCGTTGAGCCAACTTGTTTGCCACCAGGAGCCAGTGATGAGCCTTGACTTTGACTCGGAGAAGGCCAAGGGGATCTCAGGCTCATCTGAAAAGGTGCTTAGCATCTGGAGCCTCAATGAGCAACAGAACCTCCAGGTCAGGATCATTGGCCCTCTAGTGTCATTTATCCCACTTTGCACTAACAGTTTGATAGACTAAAAAAATATTTAGTCATGAAGAGGAGTTGTTGCAGATCTCTAGCTAATTAATCACAGACTGGTTAGAATGTCTGTGCTATGTAGACTTAGCAAAAGATGGTGAGGATTTAAAAAAAAAGAAAAAAAAAACCCTCTCTCACATGTTTCTGGTTTTACCAAAGTTGCAACAGGCACACAAGCCTAGCATTACTCAAGCCATTGCCTCTGTATCTTCATTTATCACGTTAGTAGTATCCAGCTCTCGGAATGTCCTAAACATTATAAATGAGTTATAAAAATGAGAAACAAAGGATTGCTTTTCCAAAGGTTCTGCTTGAATGGATAGAGCTTTCTTTCCACTGTGGGACAGACAGAAATATTCCATGAAATACTTCACAAACAAAAAGAGTAGCCCAGCTAGCACCAAGAGGACATGAGGTTTAGGCAGCCAGCTTCCTTTGGCACCTTTAGAGCCCTAGCCGGAGACAGGGAAAATAAGTTAACTGGATATATCAGTTTGTGTCTGAGCTACACATACCTGGAATGGCTGGTGTAGAAGGAGGTCTCATAATCACCAGTTCAGGCTATGCTAGTGAATGGCACTAAATACTGCTTAACCTAGACAACTTTAGCAAGTGTTCCAACAGTGCCAAGGGGTTAAGTAGGTTTTAACTAGGTGTGGAAATGAAGTGCACAAATAAAGGCTCATGAAAATTAAAATGTCCCAAGCATAGCCTCTCCACTGCTGAGTGCTTTAACCTTTTCTAAAGTGGCATTTGTCCCCTGAACACACAATGAAGAGGACCTGAACCAGCCCCTGTGTGCCCCCATATCATCCTTGAGAAGAGAGCTGCTGGATACACCAATTCATGGAAGAACAATAACCACTCTTCCAGCCTTCAGCTTTTGTGGAGTTTTTTTAGGTAGTGTGGCAAGTTAATGCTGTTTTCTGAATGGTGCTACAGGAAGAAAAGCAAGTGCTTGGACATCCAATGGTGACTCGTCACCTGGGGGACACTGTGAAGGTATATAATCTGTTAGGCATCACCACAGAACTAGCATTTATGGAGTGGTAGGGCACTAAGACCCCAGTGCATGTAGTGTAAATGCATCCAACTGAGATGAAGTTTGGAGGACACAGTGCTCACCGAGGAGAACGTCTGAACTTTAATAAGCAATACGACATGAAGTAAAAGAGGCGCTCTAGACTCTGAATAAATAGCAAAGGCATTCTAAGCCAATGTGATAAAGAAGAGTTTTAAAAAGTCTGATACACAATTGTCATGGTTTGGGGTTTTTTTTGTCATGTTTGCCCTCCCCCTGCCCTGGCCTTTCTATCACTATTGGCACACATCTGCACCTGCATGGTGTCCTTAGCTCGGGGAAGCAAAAGGAAGGTGAGCAGGTAAGTCCCAGTAAGAAACTTGGTATTGAGACTAGTTTTCTAAGGCAAAGGTGTCAGAAATCTGACAGGCTGCTTAAACCTTCAGATACTCTGGTGTTGGAGAGAAAGCTGTTCCTTCATATTAATTATAGCATAGCTTTATCCTAAATTCAAAGAAAATATTGTTCTCCACAGCACATTTCAGTTATGAGTTAACTGTAATGCAGGGGTACAGGTATGACTCATGGGAAAAATAAACAGTTGTTCACCTGAAATATTCCAGATATTGTTTTCCACAGGGTATTCACATTCCCAGGAGATGTAGGATTAGTTACATCTTCAGCACATCACACTGAGAGATAGTAGCTTTTCTCAGAAGAAATTTAAATGCCAAGTATTATAAACTGTAAGTAATGTTTCTGTGCTTCATGCATAGTGTGAATGCCCTAATAAAATGCATCTTTCATATGAGCACTAGAGATTGTCAAGGGCATAGATTAAGTTTTTTTCCACTATTGCATTAATAATATAAACCAGATGGGGTTTTTTTTTCCTGACATTCCAGGTACTTGAGGTAATGGTAGACGTTGGAAAGCCACTCAGTGGCACATTATTTTTATTCTAAAAGGTTTTAATAAGTAAACGTGGTGCATAGCTATCTGCCGTTGGAGAAATAATGACGCAATGATGGTACTTCAGCTCTGTTTTAAGTGGCAATGTTCCAGTGTGTCAATGAATAGATGATGAAGGTAACTTCATAGTTTATTGCTATGGGGAAAGTTTGGTGTATTGTCTTCTACAAGAAAGTTGCTGAAATCATCACTGTCAGCAAATGATTGGATTGGTCATGAGCCTTCTGATTTGGACGAGATAGTGTAATTATGTGATGATGTTTGTGGTAGAATGTAGGAGGTAAACAGCTTCTGCAGGTGAATAAACAAAGCAGAACTAAGAAATCTGATAATCACAGAAGCTCCTTTATATATGACAAGAAAAAAAATTCTATAAGCTGTAATGTAAGTAAGCGCACAAGTTTTGTTGGTTGGGGTGCTGAGGCTTTTCCCTCAAATGCTGAAGCTAAGGCTGCCGCTATCTTGGCTATTTTTCTAATAAGAATAGGGCTTAAAGACATGATTTGGGTGTAGGAGAGGGAGATTTAAAAAAAAAGAAAAAGAAAAATCATAGATAGCATGTGTTAAGGAGGGAAGGAGAGGTGGTTATCTGTTGGCCTCAGCATGTCAAAATTTCTTAATGCATCTGCTAGTAGATGCAAGTGTCCTTGGTCATGACTGGCTGAAAGCAGCTCACCTGTTTTTACCTCTTTGTTTTCTTAATTACAAGCTGGTTTTCTGGTTAGGAAATGATGCTGGTATGCATTTGACTACAGTAGTCGCCTGTAAGTGACTGGATGGCACAAATCCTGGCACTAGGATCTCACCTGGCTGCATATACAACTTGAGCAAGTTGTTCTACTTCGGTTTGTTTTTCTCTCTCACCTCTTGTATTTGCAGATCATGCACAAATGCCCACTGTTCCCTCATGTTCCATAGCCAAGAGGCATCACCATTATAGGCTTCATTTTCAAGTTGTAGCTTGCTGATGACACGCAATTTCTCCCAGTCGTCCTGATTTTGCTGTATGGATCTTGCCCACATAATTGACAGTAATGATGGGAAGCACCACGCCCGGGATTGGTTATAGCCATTAGCTAATAAACTCAGTTACAGAGTAAGGCCCATCTTACATTTGCCAGGCTGGTGATGTAAGTAATAAATCCTTCCCTTGCCAGTACACATATGCCAACAAAAGTCCCACTGAAGCCATGCTACATTAGCGTAACTGGGGAGTTTGGAAGAACATACGTACTAGCAAGAAGCACAGGTTTTASAGCAGCAGCCCCACAAAGAGGCCCACATACAGCCTCCTGCTGCTCATCAGGCTTGAGCAAAACTTGCTGTCCTCTATTCTGAATTGGTTGTAGACACATTCGTCAGGTCCTGTTTAAAAGAGGAATGCATGGAGCGTGCAAGAAGCACATCAAGTTTCATTTAGCCTTTTTTCTCGTCGAGTTGCACATCTCTTGCTGTTTGAGTAAGTAGCTGGGCAGTTGTTACATAGTTGAAAAACAATTGCTTATAGCTTTGTGCCTGTAAGATTCCAAGATGTGTTCAACTGCCTCTGAAACCAACTTTGACCAGTATTTCTGGAGTTTTAGTTTTCTACATCCAGTATTATAGTTAAAATTATCTGCAATGAATATATTCTTTATAATCCTGTACTAACTATGCATCATGGAATGTCCTTCGAGGAGGAAAGCTACTCAGATGTAATACGCTTTTCAATCCCTTCCCACCTCAGAAAAACAGCAAACAMCACGCAGCATATTAAAACATGCACTGAATTATATTAAGCTTTGGTACAAGATAGTTACACATTCAGTCTTGAGTAGATGGTGGCATTAACACGTCATTTCCAATTGTGCTTATAAATAACAGCACTTCAAGGTCAGCATACACTCAAAAGGTGTTTTCCACACTGTGACAAAAGCTAGGCTATTTCAACATACATGCACACGCGCGTGCACACACACACACACTCTGGTGCATTATACTGCATCTGTTTCAGAGGTAGACTGCTGACTAATACAAGTTACCTGAGGTGAGAACAGCAAAAGTGTATTGTACTGAGCTTTTCCTCTGTGCTTCAGGGGAAGCTCATGTCAGTGAAGTGAAAAATTTTCTTTCCAAGGGCTAAAAGTCCTGTGCAGCCCCAGTGCCTCCTGAAGGAAGCTAAATGCCTTCCAATTTAATTGTGCCCCTCAGAAACTTGTGCCCCAGTAGTCTCCAAACAGTAACAAAAGGCTTCCAAGATTGAAATCAATAACTTGTTCGTAATCCCCTTCTTGGAATTTGGTGTAAATAAAAGTCTCTTGGGAAGGAGTACTAGAAATACAGATTTCCTGACACTGTAACCTAATTCCTGGAAGCATTCCTTTCTCAAGACTGTGGTAAATGCAACCACAGCTTATTGGGGTTTTTGTGAGGGGCCACAGTAGTAGAAATAAGTAGCAGGTAGCTTAAACATCAGCTCAGAATCTCAGCATGGGAATATTGCAGAAGCAGGGAAATTATATGGCCATAGCTCTGAATATAGCAGCTCATGCAAGAATAGCTGGAAGAAGAGCAAAGCTCTGTAGTCTGTTTGTCAAAACCTTGACTCAGAGCTTCACTTGTGACAGAATATAAATAGCTTTAAATACGGTATAAACTAAAAACATACAAGGGATGCTTTTGTTTTTAGAGAATGGTGCTGGAGATGGATAGGCTCAAGTTAAGGTCTTTTCCATCTCTGTAATTGTTCTCACTATGGCATCATCCACCATGTGGTGAAAGCTCCATACTACCTGTGTGATACCAGTGTATACGGGTGGGCACTATACCTTCTAAAATCCCAGAAGGTTCCTTTTTCTTCTGTTTGTTTTAAATGATTAGAGCTCATCTATAACTTTCTCACACAGGTTTACAAAACACACAAACTTGTCAACGCTGGCATATCTGATATCACTATCCGTCCAGACAAGAAGATTTTAGCAACAGCAGGGTGGGATCATCGCATCAGGATCTTTGGCTGGAAAAAACTGAAGCCCTTAGCAGTGCTGGACTACCACACAGCAACTGTCCATTGTGTGTCCTTCTCAGATCACAAAAACCCCAGTGAGAGACTGCTGGCAGCTGGCTCAAAAGATCACCGCATCAGTATCTGGTCAATATATACTCAGACGTGACATGTTCTGCACTGTCATGGACTAGGAAAACAGGATTGGTGAAGCAATTCTTTCCACTGTAATTCAAACCTGGATGTGGGGAAGTAGCAGAATGTATTTCCAGGCTGAAGTGAGAGTCCTAGGTTAATTTTTTATGCTACTTGTTCAAGCTGCAAGTTTTGTTTTCTAGAGAGGGAAGTGGATTTTTAAAATTCATAACAAGCAGAGCAAGGCCAGTCATGAATGAAGACACAGAACAAGTCACTTTGAGTTCTGCTACAGGTTTTGCAACAGCTTTTCTTTGGCAGGTTGCCTAAATAACTTGTGCCAATATCTTCTTTTGTGAAAAAGGACTGGAATCCATCAGACTGCAGTGGGGGCAGAATATGTCTGTTTGTAAGTCATTTATGTATCCAAGAATCTGAATTAGTGTAAAATATCACTCTTTCTTGAAAATTTATACCCATTAAACCACCTCCAGTGGTTTCTCATTGTCAGTTACTTTTTCTTCCCCCTAACTGAAAGGCTATCAGAACAACCTTGATTTGTTCACACTTCTGTCAGTTTCTAACTTAAACCAACAGCCAGGAATGTGACTAGGGACGGCCTTTGGCATTTATGAATTTCATTATGTCTCCTGTCACCTCAAGCCTCACGATTAATCACAAGAAAGAAAGGGAAAAAATCTTCCCCTGCACTACACTGCAAAGCTATGTAAAGCCTTTTACAGAGCCAGTGCTAAATCCTTTCCATAGACTGACTAGCTGAAGGATTTAAACGCAGCAATCCAATTAGCGCCCTTCTCCTTGGAGAGTTAGGGGTAAGTTTCAGCATGGCAAGTCTGGGATTCAGCTACACAACTCCCATTAACATTTAGGGGCATTGCATGGATAAATCCTTATCCACGCAGTGCAAATGGCTCCATTAACTTCTCATCTCTACAGTCATGGTAGCTGAAATTCATTCATGAAGGTTTTTTTGTTTGAATCATGAAGCAGCATTTGCATTCTTTTATAGCATATTAGACATACAACAGTCTGTTCATAAACATCTTACTGTTGTATTCAGTCACAAAGTTGCAGTTACAACTGTCCCACTGAAGCAATTGGCAAGGGCCAGTTTGTTAAAGAGGAGGTGGCCTGGAAACTAGAACTCAGCTTTACAAACTGAAGTGTTTTGTGTCCAGGCTGTGCACTGTTGATACTTTATTGGAAATATTTATTTCTGCCTCTGTACAGAGCTGGACATCAAAGAAAAAGTCCAGAATTGTAGTGAACAGCAAAAGACTTTAGAAATTATTTCAGGGAAAACAGACAAGCAAATTAAGGTCTGGATCTGCTATCTAGGTGTCCTTTACAGGCAGAGAATACTGTTGGACTAAAAGCCTTAAGCACCAAGCCCGATGTTCTTTCCATTAAAACACAGAAACAGGATACCGTTGCCAAGCTTTTCTAAATAAAACTTGGCCTTACACATTTTGGAGTGTGATGACACTTTAAATAATGCATTTCTTTCATTATTTCTTTACTATGCGGTAGCTGCATGGAGGATCACATTGCAGTTGGAAGTTAAAGCCTAATTTTGAGTGATCCTGAGTCAAGGGGAGGTGCTGGTGTTCATTACATCTACCAGACAGAGTTGCGTAGATGGTAAGTGCTCCATCTCCACCCATCATCCCCCTCCCACACAGAGGAGGAGCTACCTGCACTGTACAAGAGGCWCCAGCCAGCAGCCTTATGGAATGAGACAGTGCCTTTCCCCACAAACCTGCTGCTGGAAAAAAACTTTTATTTTTTTTATTTTTCCCCTTTCTTAAAGTAGGTCAGAATCGACATAGATAAACAAATAAATAAATACGGAAAACATCATCTTGTGTGGTCCAGGGACCCGTCATAGGGAGTTTGCAAAGAGATTTCCTTTTGGCTCTCCTGTCTCGTACTATACCACACATGAAGCCTGTCAGGCAGCCTTGAGATTGGTGTCTCCCATTTGAGTGGTGCTCTGCAAACAGAACTTAGCGAAATTCTGCTGTACAAGAACAATTTCACAATCACTTCATTTTTAAAAGGACATAACCCAGTGGATACACACTTGGGTTTTAGTCTCCTCTCCACTTAGCTTATAAATAAATAAGTTTAATATTAAATGTCTCCATCTGCTCAGGAGAGTGCCCTGCCCTGTGCTTTAACCTGTGTAATCACTGCACCTTTTTAATCAGCAACCTTGAAGTGAGAGCTGATGAAGGCCCATGCCCTAAAAAAACATTGTCAAGCTGGTGGTTGGGCACTATCCTGGAAGGTGAAAAAACAGCTCTGCATCTCCTCAAGCATGGTTCTAGGTGTTCTGTGTCAAAAATTAGCACTTTATCCCCCCCAACCCTGAGGTACAGGGTTAGAGGCACAACTGCTACCATCATTTTGCATGGCTCAAGGCCAGGAACACCATCTTGGGACTCCTGGTACAACAGGCTCAGTGCTGGAACCCAACGTGCTTTTAGACTATCTGAAAAAGCTTCTGAGCAAAAGTTAAGCTTCCACAGCTTATCAGTTAAAAAACCCCAAAAAACTAAGACAAAACCCCCAACCCTCAAGCCACATAGTCAGTCCCTGAAATCCAGCAGAAAAGGAAAGGAAACCCAGGGCTTGCCCATCTTGGGTGAATGGTTACTGTAGGAAATGAGCAGGGCCAAGCCTGGTTCYGGAAGAGAAGAAGTAATCACTCTCTCCTCTCATCCTTTTGATGGGAAAAGGCAGCTGTGCCAGCAGAGAGTATTGTAAGTGGTGAGAAGCCAGTTTCAAGACTGGAGCAAGGACTAAGATGCAAACCTCTCCAGCATTTCAGGGCAGCTCCATGCTCAGCACACCCCTTGTTCTGAACACCAGTTACGAGCACCTAGTGCTCCAGGGCCATTGTGAGGCTCCAAGGCATTGATGCAGCCTGGCTTCTGCTCCTGGCACGGCTGGCTGGTGGGCTGGCTCACAGCCACGCCCACACAGTATCTCCCTCCTGTGTTCTAGACCTCAGGACCCAAAGCAGTACACAAAATGCATCTTTAATGAAGGCATGTGCATCTTACATCCACTGTAGGAAAAAAAGTTTTGATGCAAATACTATGATATTGGCACAGTGGCAGCCCCCTAGGAAGAATGGATTAATACCCCATGTCTTAGTAAGTGCTATCAGATCAGAGCTTGAACGTTAGGAACCTTTGAGTATATTCTTTTCTCTGAAAAATGCCATTTACTGTCAACGTCGGTGTCTAAAGTAATTATGGAGACTCACAAGGGATGTTTAGATTTACTAATAGGTCTTTTGGAAGATACACTAAAGATTACTATGTGCCTTCACATCTAACTTACTGCCCTTTGCTGGGGGTTAAATATTTATGTTTGTCTGACTAGGTAGATTTAAAAATAAACTCAGTCATGCAAGCACAAATTGAAAATGAGGGCATGAACTGCATCTGTAATCTTACTAGCAGACAGTCACAGAGGTAAAGAGTTTCATCAGCTTCAAGAGGAAGGACACATGTTGCAGATCTGCTTGCAAGAACAGATCCATCCTATACTTATTTACTTCCCGTTACCAAAGCACTAGCCATGTGATAGTTTTGCACGTTTCAACAATTAATTCATTAACACTTTACATCACTACTGATTTTATTTAAACACTCATAAAGGGAATTTTAATTTTTTTTCACATTATAGTTTCCTTGAAATGAGCAACCAGACTACATTTAGTTTGATTTAGAGTTGAGCCTAAATGCCATAGTTAGAAAGTGAATTACAGGCTTCCGAAAGTTTATTTGCTTAAGGAACTGACCTGGACTTTCCCAAAGTAGAATGATTTCCAGCAGGAAGGACAGTCTGTATTGCTATGGAATGTAAAATACAGTTGTCTGATTGCATCTAGGAAATTAACAATTATTTTTTCAGAAAAAAATTTAAAGCTCTTTACAATTGTAACATGAACATGGCTATCACTTGAGATCTCAGCTGACTTGCTAGCAGGAAGGCTGTGAGTGAAGAGCCACCTTAAGCTGCGGGAGTTAGCTCTGGAATCTCACCTGCCAGAAAGGAACAGGGCTAGCCTGTACCTGGCCTAAAGGATTCAGGAGTGAAGGTGATGACAGCTAAATTATTACAAAAGGCTTCCTCCCAAGAATCATCGTCTTTGGCACTGTGAGAGGGAAGAAAACAACCAGCATTCGTAAACTAACAGAAATAAATCCCAAACACTAGCATTTGTGCAGCAGTTACATGGAATATTTATCACCACTGGAATGAATGGTGATCTCTGACCCTCTAACATTTTTTTGCAAATTAATCCATTAGTTCCAACCCCTTTCTCTTATCAGTACATGAACCATAAAGCATTGCAGTCCTAAGTGTAGATGAGCAAGGAAAGAGGAGATTAATTGTATTTGTAGTAATGAGTGAAAAAGGAAGTAGGCTAAGGGCCTGCAATGAGACAGTTGTTAAATTTAGCCCTATACAATGCAATTGCATTAGTAAGCCAATAAATTACTCTCTGCAGCTTGACTTGGATTGTTGCAAAGGTTTGAGTTTTAAAGAGCAGATTTTTATAGTTAAGTCAATACTGGCTTCTGGACTGCTTCGGGTTTTAGTACATTTAAGATGCATCTACAAAGCCAACTTACAAATTAATAAATCTTTCCTTTAATTCAGTCTGCCAAGAACAAAGATAGAACACTGACTACTGCAGGAGCCATGTTAGTGATGTAAACCAAAGGACTGGGGATTAAACAAGGATTACCGAGCGCTAAATCAATGTGTTTCCTTTTCTGGCTGTGTGTCTGTGGTGTGAAAGTATGGATCATTACATAAAACATGGCACATGACTGCCTGGATTAATACTAGACAATGTTACAGCAATGCTGAGACACAAAGTTTGATGTTTAAGCATGACCAGTGTGCTACCAAGAAAGTGATGGCAATGACTAAGGAAGAAGGCATGGTTTTTCTGTTGTTCGTAGTATTCTGAAATTCCAGCCTGGAAAAATTACGAGAGTAATTACTAGTGGCTGTGTTTAATCCATGCCCTACTCTTCTGGGGCATGCTGGAGGTTTCTTTTATAATGTGAAGAAAACTACCCAGAATTAAGATCATACTGGGGTTTTTTTGGCAATTCATTTAAGGATCTCACAGTATGAAATTAAACGCAAAAAAACTCATGTCCGCACTATCAAGTATAGCAGATAGAAATGTAACTTTTTAAATAGACTTAAATTGAAGCATACCAGTCGTGAAATTTGCCAACAACATCAAAGTAAGTGTGGGGCAAATAGCCATATTCTGGATACCAAATTCTTTGTCCCCTGACTCTACCACATACTCTCATCCCTTTTGGTCAAGACAAGACCAGCAGCCAGCGTTTGGGCTGGTTAGTCACACAGCCTTCCTTGTGTATGGTTTTATTTACCACCCCTTATCAAACACCACAAAATAACAGGTCTGTTTGGCTTGAGCCGTCTGCTCCCCTATGGATTTTTAAAGCTATCAGCTCATTTACTCAGCCTATTAAGAAATTTGTTCCAGAGTAGTGACACCGCCACCGAATACATTTAGTAGTGATACACACCCCCAAATACATTTAATGCTCATGTCTGAGGAGGTAAATTTTTTTTTAACTATTAGTGGTTTATTCCCCTTCAATACAATCCATTACAGAAACTTTAGCACTATAATGTATTATTAAACCACATACTTGGGACCATAGGGACATAATCTCTCAGTTGTGAATGTTTTGCTCATCTGATTAATGGTATGAAATATATCTGTATGTTCTAGCAGCATTACTGTGTACTGCTTTATTCTGACTTATCTCGGAGGAATTTGATTTGCAGTTCAGTATTATAAGAGGAGGGGAAAGGGGGGTGAGGGGGGTAAATCAAAAGAAAGAAGCAACTTGCCCCTGTAAGTTAGGTGGTATAAAGATTCTGGAAAGCATGAAGGGCCTTGAAGCAAACCACCGCCAGCAAGGTGCCAGATTCCTTGTGGGAAAAGGACAAGGATGGCAGGGAGGAAAGGTACCTAGAGCAAGCATACAGCGATAGGTCTGTCTTTTTAAACTTGTATTCCATCTCATTTCAGTTTCAGAAGTATTTGCTTTTACCTCCCCACCATCCTTTTTTAAAGGTGTTGGAACACTAGGAAATCCTGTAAATTGCAGCCTACGCCTCTAAATAAGCCTGTGCTCACGCAAAGGAGCATATATTTATTTCTCTACTATGAGCAGTTGTAATGCCAAATGTTACCATGCCACTGGAGATAGCAGCGGGAGGGACTGAGGTCTTGAAGCAGCCACGTGCACTGCAGAAGAACCACCCCAGAGCAGTACTGACTCTCTCCTTACAGGAGAGTGACATGGCAGTGAAAAAATATTAATTCTAACAATTGTCTATTACAATTTGAAGTTCTAATTAAAAAAAAAAAAAAAGCTGTTACATTAGATTGAGATTACAGTTGGATGCCGTTTCCTCCTAGTTATTATTCACAGTATATGTAAATTAGGGCAGCAAAAAACTATAGAAATCCTTTGGCACTTTCTGGACAGCAATGATCTCTCTTTCCTGCCAGCTGCAGGGTTGATTGATCCTGATTATGTCCAGATCAGGCAATCTAGGGAGGATGTTAAAATGCTGAGCCATTATTCTGCTCCATAGCTCTGGCATCTCATGCATGCAAAGGTACATTTTCCAGGCACCCATGGCACTGCTTGCTGCAGACATGTTCTGACATAGGTAGGAGGAAGGTTGGTGCATTGGACCTACATAATAACTTTAAACATGGCAGAGAATGTGGACATGGCATTTGTCTTGATGTAATTTAAAAAATTGCTGATATGAAATCTCAGTGATTCATGGATACATTGTGTTCACAGAAAAGCATCTAGGCTGCTTTTAACATAATACTTACGGTAAGTACTGTCTTTTCAGATTTTTTTGCCTCAGATATTTTGATGGCATGCAGACTTGGCATCATGCTAAATAGAGACATTGAGTCTTTATAGTTTTATCTCTTGAGCCCATCTGGTTTGAAGTAGTTGACAACAAGCAGGAAAGGGAACAGAATGAAAGACTCACTTCATGTTTGCTGAAATAAAAGAAATGTGTAAGGCAGTGCTCAAATAAAGTCAGTCTGGGAGGAGGGCCGCTGCACTCCCCTCTCACCACCCCTCCTTTTAAGATGATTGGGATGGGACGGCTTTGCCTGCAACCCCTCCACTCTCAGTGTGAGCTCTGACTACCCACTGTTGGAGCTCACAGCCCAGCCAAAAGGCAGCTGAAGCAGGCAGGCTGGAGCACCGGGCGAGAAGGAGAACCGTCTGCCTCCCGGAGCGAGGGACAATGGGAGCACTAAGCAAGCAGAGTAAAAAAGCAAACAGAAACGCAGAGCCCTTGTCCATCAGCCAAGCTAAGGCCATTGAAAGACTAATACCGCAAACACCTCACACGAAGGTGTTTCAATAAGTTTTACATGTTGTTTATTCCGTTTTTAATTTCCTTTTGCAATTTACAGATACAGCCCAAGGACTGCAGTCTGAGTACCTGGGCACTTGTGCAATTACCCCTATTACAGGTGGGTACAGAACACAGCAACAGCCCCAGAAGTGTCCTGCCCAGCCTGCTGAAACAACCAGTGGGTTAGTTACCAGAACTTACAGCTTCAGTGAGAGCGTATTTGGTTGCAAGAAAATGTACCCTTTCCTTCTCCAACTACCAATGACCACTAAGAGCTGTTCATACAGGAACGACAAAATTCTGTAACTAGAACTCAGGCTAGAACAGACGTAAAAGGGCACTTGCTTTCTCAATGAGGCACACTGTATGAAACGTTCGTCCTCTCACAGAGGTGATGAGAGGCTATCCTTTATCAGCTACAGAATCACTCTGGAAGCATAAGATGGAAGTTGCTATACAAGTTTGCATGATTTTATACCATGTAGCAGCTAGCCTTGAAAATGCATATGCTCTCTTTCCCTTTATGCTGCTCCGTCTCCTTATAGAATTAGGTCCTATATGTGACTTTTCTGGCTTTTGTTCTTAATCACTTTGTTACTAGTTCAAATTTATAATTTTAACCTAAATAGGAGTGATTTATTGTAATTATTTTGTATAGGCTGCTCTTCATAAACTTTTTTTAAAAATCTGGAAAAACATTTAATTTCCCATATGGAAAGAACACATTTATCATACTTTACTCGGATATACTTGGCCGACTATTGCACATATATGCAAAACATATGTGACATATTCAAGGCTGAATTTCATAAAACAGAAATGCTATGAAATGTGATATAATAAATATATTACACAGACATATGTGGCCAATTTATAAAACTATGGTATCTTTGGTAAATTTATAATAGGTCATTTCTATTAATGGGGGGGAATGAGTGCATTTTTCTGGCATATGCAACACATACAGTACTTTACATAGACTTCCTGAAGGGAGGTGGACCTTTGAAAAGCGGACTTGTACATGTACATATATAGTCTATATGGGACAGGTCCATATTTTTCAAAATTAATGTATAACTTCAAAACCAGCTCTTGCTTTTTGCATTGATCGTGTGTACAACATACTGGGCAGAAAAAAAGTATGAAATACTACTCTTGGAGATTAGCAAACCTCTGATACACTAACTAGATTCCATAGACAATGGGTGTCTCTCGCTTTAATAAAGAGCACATTTTATAAGCACACGCTGTGCTCATGATAATGGCCAGTAACAGAAGTCTTTGGGTACAGTCGCTTTCATCGAGTTGTGTCAAATATCTTACTGAACAATTGAATTAGAATAATTAAATGAAATAAAAAACTGCATACGTTTAGAAAAAAATTACATATATACACACATACTAGCCTCTACACTAGTGGACTGGACTCTTCATAATAGCAGCTTATAGCAACGGCTGAATTATTGCTGGCTGATTATCCTCAAATTCTAACTCACAGATTACTGCCCTTCCTTATTTATGCCTGTGTGCTTCCAAGATCAAATCTTTGCTTTATAAAACAAATCTATATTTTTCTCTCAGATTGCATGTTTGCAAGCTTGGGCAAAAGTTCTCTAAGGGTTCACGTTCCGTGTTTGCATGACCTAACTCGTGCGGTGCCCAGCTCCTCCCTCTGGAGGGAGCCTGCTCTTCAGCCACGGCCGGGCGCGGGGGGCGCGTCTGCAGCGTCCTCCTCCACCGGCGCGGCGGTTCCCACATGTACCCCCAAAGCCCAAACCCACCCCCGGGGCGGCACAGCATCTCCTGGCTCCGCAGGCAGTTTAACATAAACGGCGGGTCAGACCATTGCACCCGCTGTCTCAACGCTCTGCCAGCAAAAAACGTGTTTGTTTTCAACCCATCATGAAACCGAGCAACAGAAGGAAAAGCAACAAGAACCAGAACATGTATGTGCACACACACACGTGCTCTTCCCCCACTCTCCACCCCAGCCGTGCTCAACAGGCTCACAGCAACTTTTTGAGCTCCTTGGACGAAGGTGCTAAAACTTGCTTTGCAAGTACCACTGCATTAGCTCTTCCAGCACTCCTCTAGGCAGCAGGGCTCAGCTGCCGCCCCCCAAACCTAACCTGTGGGTGCCTATGTGCTATAGGGATCCTTTTACGTAGGCTGAATGTTGCACAAGTGAACCTGCCTTTCTTATTCCTTTCAGACCAGATCAAAGTGCAGCTGCCCCTTGGTCAGGGATCCAGGCATCACAAGCTGAAATGCACTTGCTGGAGAGACTAAAGTCTGTTTGGCAGGGAGGACAGCACGCCAGCTGTGGCGGCCCTGAGCCATGCAGCCCCGCTAGCTGTGGCTCCTTGTAGGGATGCATTAGGAAGCCCCTAGCTCATGGGAGACCCACACTGTCCCCCAGTGGCCTGGTGGCTGCAAAATGCCTTTTTATGCTTACTGCAGCCCTTGGGTGATTCTCCACACTGCAACCCACTGTTACACAGACTGCAGCATGAAGGAAACCAGAGTACTTGCTCCCCTGGCAATGGCCATGCATATGTGTGCTTGAGATTGACTGAAGAGACGCCAACACCCCAGGATGCTGAGAGGCATCTACTGGGGACCACCTTCACAGTTCCACCCAAAGCAGTTCTACGGTCTCCCTGAACAGAAGGAAAGATTAAAAAGAACATCCATGAAGTGTGTAAACGGTGTGCATGAACACTGCAAGCACACAGAAGTCTCATCCCCATGCTCCTATCCTACACTGAATTTAGTCAGATCCATTAGCAAGGAAAAAAATAAAACCAACAACAAAAACCCATTCCTGAAAACCTGAGCTATCCCCAGTGTTTGGGTAAGTGATCAAGCAAAGTCCTCCCTTGTTTCACCTGTGGGTGCCTAATCCCATATTTATCCAGTGGGGTAAGTGATGCGGTTTTCAGACCTTTGGAGCAATCAGTAAATTCAGCCTGTACCTCTGGAAAATGGAGCCACATGGCTAATTTATTCTCTAGCCCTGTTTGGAAGAGACAAAGGGTGCTTGTAACCTCTGTGCTTGGGCCTGTTTTACCAGCAGCTTTTAAATGCACAGTCTTATGTGTGACTTGAGGCGACCGTAAGTGGAAGTATTGTCTGGAAATGCTGCAGCCTTCTTTCCGAGTATGTGCCATGGACCTTGGTGACGGCATGTACTGAGTGAAGTTTAAACATACATGTAATCAAATCATACAAAGTCATTTTTCAAATGAAACTGCAATACATATAAATAAGGCATGGCCTGTACATGATAAACCTTGACTAACTGGCTGACAGGTAACAGGAAATTAAAGTGTTACAGCTTTTCTGTGATTTTCAAAAGGCTTCTACTAGTCAGTGTGCAGTGTTATGGGGTTTTTTGTTTGTTTGAAGTGGATTTTTTGTTGTAATAGAGAAATAATTGTGCTTGCTTTCCATATCTGGAACACTCCCATCCAGTGAGATAGGCATAGCTATACAAGGAGGAAACACTAGTCAAAGCCCCGAGGAAGCTTGATTTAAGGACTAAAACATGACATAAAATGAACTGCTAATGTGCTTAATACTAACATATATAAGCACCTTGCATGTTGATGGCCTAAAAGCAAGGTTAGAAATACCATTTTCATAGTTAAAACTGTAGTCTTGATACAGCTGCAAGGTCTCTCCTTCCCATTCAGACACAGGACTTCTGCGGTGGTTCTTCTAGCACAGAGGATACACTAGTGATCCTGAGGGCCCACTGCCCACAGCCATAGGTTCAAGTTCTGTGATTTTCTCTTCTTCTAACRGAGATAAATTAAAATTCCTACAGTCAAGGCAAGGACCTTGAGCCACTTTCTGTAAGAGCACAGTTTACTCCTGGTGTCTTGGGTCATGCACTCCTCTCAGCTCTTGTGATGTAAAGTACGTTTGAAAAGGCGTGTGGCCAGTCTGCACTGAGAGCCATTGGCACTGCTTGCAGCACTCTATGTGTGTTGTTGCATAACGATAGATCACTACAACCATGGGCAGCTCCGGCAACCAGGGAGCGAGAAGGGAGGGAGCAATCGCCTATGGAGATTCACTATTTGCTCAGACTAAACAACTCCATTTTACTATCCCTCCTTATTTAAGTGACCTTGTTTTGTAGGGGAGGTTTAGACTTCAGAGCAGACAAACTGACAAATACACACAAGTAATCAAACAAGAAATGAAAGAAAGAAAGAAGAGGAAAAACATTTATAAATGTCACTGTCCAATGTCTTTTCAATTTAAATGAAATAAGATTATCTACATATATCTACAAATATCTACATGTATCTACACTGTTTGCAGATATGATTCTTTGGTTGTCTTCACTTTTTTCCTACACTGCAACTATCAAGAAAAAAAAAAGTGTTTGTATAATCTTTGAAAGAAATAATAAATATAACAACTTCATTAAACGTTTGACCAAAGCTTTGGCACTAATCAGTTTACAGATAAGAAATCATACTGAAAACTCTGAAATAACAGCGGCAAAGCAACAGAGCACATCCGAGAGCCATTTCCCACTGACTAATAATAAGCACAAGGCTATTTTACATCAACCTTTCTGAGAACATTAATTATGGTTTAGTCAGACACTAAGAATCTCACAATTCACTGCAAATGTCAAATAAAATACATATTTCTTGCACAAGTCTTTTTCATGGATCCAGATATATTTTTTTATAACAGAAAAAAAAATTACATAAAATATTCATGTTAGCCTGTATCCCTTCTTAAACCCTTCCAAAAAGTTTTGGAAGCCCAAAGCCCACTGCCAGAGACAGAATAAACATTGCTATTAACACTGCCACCTGCACAAGGGAAAGATTATGTTTTAAAAGGTTTGTAGTGAAAATGCACAAACATGGATGAATAGAGGACTTAAAAAAAAAAAAAAACAAAACCCCTTCTTTTCATAGAGTCACGTCAAAAAATCAAAAAAGTGTTCATAATACTGTATACCAACACAGCTGAGGAGCTGTTCAATACCTTCTCTGAACACAAAAGGACTGCCGTTTGGTGAGCATCTGACAAACACAAGCCAACTATTCAAAACACATCACTGAAGAAACTGTGATGAACAGGCCCACCTTTTTAACAATAAGGAAAGACTACTGAAGGAAGATATTAAAGAGAAAAAAGTACTTACCAGCTTTAAGAGGGAAGATGCAGCAAGCAGGTAGGTGCAGAATAGGTGCTTTGGGACTAGTGTGGTTTGGGTCAGCCAAATATAAGGGGTGAGGTATTCTGGGGAAAAAACCCTGAAGTTCCTCTAAAAGGCACCTCTCAACAGGAGAGCATCAAGAGGTCGGAAAAGGAAGGCAGTACTGTGAGGCTGCCTGGGAAGTAGCCAGCCTACAAACTATTGCTGAGAACACACCGCCTAAACCCTGTGGGTATTCCTCCCCCTCCCCAGGCTGGTTTTTAAACCTCAGCATCCATTGTTGTGAAAACAAGAAGCGGTACATGGCTGTGCTCTTGGCCATGGGCTCCTCTCAACAGCTCCAGAAAACGCTGTTGTGGTTAAGTTGCCCCAATGAACCCCAAAACTCACGAGCAGGTCAGGACCRGGGGAGAAGCGGACAATTAGTTCTGACAGTGAAGATTCAAAGTGTTCCCTTAAGCTAAACTCTGCTTCCTTTGACAGTCTCCTCGAAGAACCACCTGAGCCAACTGTGAACGGGGCCAAGCGTCCCCGAGGTCAGAGAGAGACTTATATCGACATGTGCAGAATTACACTCCATCCCCGCAGCCCACCGCTGCCGGGGCCTGGTGTCCGGCGCTGCTCACGGCCAGCCCCGCAGCCCTCCCTGCTCGGTGCTTACGTTATACGGCCCGCTGGGCTGGAAACACCCGTGGCACCGCCAAAACTGGTGGCAACACCAAATCTCCATCAGAAGACCCGGCGGGCGAGTGAGTGAGAAGGGGGCAATTCACCGCTGCCGCTTCCCCGCCCTCCCACCGCTTCCCAGCGGCCCTACGGTCCTCAGTGCCCGGCGCACTCGTGGGGCATCCGCAAGAACGGAGGCGCGGGGGTAGGGAGAAGGGAGATAACGACATATGGCTTCATTTATCAAAGTGCAGCTGCGGGACACACCGTGATGGGGAGCACCCGACGCGCCCCAGCCAGCCTCCRGCACCCCCAGCCCCTCGCCGCCGCCGCCCGCCCTCACGGCCCGCCGACGGGATGGGAGCGGGACGGGGGCCCCCCGGCCTCATGCGATTGGGCTCTCCGATTGTCGATCAGGTCAAGCTGGCCTATCAGCTCACTCGTAAGGCGGGAAGAGAGGGAAAGGCGGGAAGGGGGGAGGACGGTAACGGTCGCGGCACGCGSGGCCGCCGCCAGTCTCTGGCGCGGGCGGCGGCTCCGCGGGGCGCGGGCGGCGCCGTTATCTGGGCCCGTAGTCGTAGTTGGCGGGCGCGCCGGCCGACGAGTACATGTTGGCGGCCGCCGCCGCCGCCGCGGCCGCCGCGTTCATGTGGTGGTGATGGTGGTGGTGGTGGTAGCTGTGCCCGCGGATGCTGGGGAGGGGGTACGGGGCGGGCCGGCTCTTCGCCCCCAGGTAGTGGTCGTAGGCGGCGGCGGCCGCCGCCGGCGGGTACTTGTAGGGGTGGTGGTGGAGGGGCTCCGAGGCGGCGGGCTCCAGGCGCAGTTCGTGGTGGGGCGGGCTGGGCCGGCCGCCGCCCGCGCCGCCCAACGGCACCAGGCCGCCGCCGCCGCCGCCCGGCAGCGCGGGGCTGAGCACGCGGGACATGAGCTGCTGGTGCGCGGCCTCGGCGTGCAGCGGCGTCCCGCCGGCCGCCTCCCGCTCGTACTCCCGCCGGCTCTCGGCAGCATCTGCGGGGGCACACAGCGTCAGCACCGCCGCCCCCGCCGGGCCAGGCTTTAAGTAATAAATTTAAATAAATAAAAAAGCGGTGCGCGAAGGGAAAAGCGAGGCTTGCAAGCGAAGTGCGCAGCAGTATGCAGCAGGAACCGGGGCTTGTGGGACAGGACCTTCTGACTATGATAAATGGAGCTGAATTGACTGACAAGCTGGTACACGCCTGAAATTTTTGCAATTGTGTAACACTAAACAAATACAGACTTCCCTTTATTTTGCAGCCCCGGAGTGTGTTGGAAGAAAGGCCCTCGGTTGTCTTTGCAGTTGTTTGCTCTGCGTAATGGAAAAGGAGTCAATGGGCAGAGGTGCTGTTCGACCTGACTGCGGCTCCTGAATGGGAGTGGGTCGGCGCTGAAGGCGCTGCCGAGGTGCGTTAAAAGGGCAATGCGAGGAGGAGCCAGTGGCCCTCGCTGCATCCCTGCCTGAAAAGCTCAACTTGCTGCTGAAAAGTCGAAAATGGGAGGCTAAACGAAAAGGGCAGTGTTTTTAAAGCAGCAAAGTTGCTTAAGTACAACAACAGTGAGTGTTTTAGACCCAAGAAAAATTAATTAGGCTATGAAGGTGGCTATTTTTGTTTAAAGAATAGGTGGTAGTGCAAAGCTCATTAGCAATGGAGCCGTGCCCACTGCAGGCGGCTGTGCACCAGCACGGTGAGCAAGGCTGGCCCCAAGCATGCATGCGCCGAGGCTGGCTCTGCAGGCCAGCAGGTCCAGGGTGACAGGCTGGCCCTGCCGTTGGGGGTTCTCACCTTTCTCTGTCCCGTTCTGGTGGGCCGGGGAAGAGACTGGATTCCGGGATCTGGCAAAAGCGCTCATTAGAGGAAGGGCCCCTGGCCTGTGATTCCTGGGCCTGGAAGAAGAAGGGGAGAAGTGATTTCGGAACCGATGGTCCAACAGAATGAACACCGGGATTATTGCTGCTGTGAGCTGCAGCTGGCAAATGGGGCCTGACTCAGTGTACCCCGAACTCCGTGCAAGCCTTGTGCAAATGTAAGCTGAGCAGGTGCATGCTAAACTGGGGGTGAGAGTGGGGTGTAGTCGTAGTCAATAAAGATGCAGCCTTACCAGTCCTCAGGGTCGCAGTCTCTGAATCCCTTGGCGAAAGGGTTGCTGGCGATCTTCAGCTGCGTGATCTGTAAGGAGAAGCASAGAAATGTCTCAAAGCGGCATACACAGGGCTCCCCGGTCAGACAGCGAGCGTGTCCCTGAGCAGGCTTTGGGAGTCAGCCTGGTGTAACGGAGAGGGCCCAGGTGGCCGGTGGAGCCYGGGCGCACTCTGCCACAGAGCACAAACATGTGCTTTCCCTCTGTTAGAAAATGTGGGCTAGTACGCTATCTAATACGAGTTCAAGGCGAAGGGAGAGGCAGCCCAAGTCGGCTGCAAAAGCTGTGTAAATGCACTTGCAAGAAAATGCCACATTATATGGGTCACCACCGGAGCAGCTAAGACAAATCACTGGATAAATCATTCTTATGTATTTATTTAATTCGCCGGGGAGAAGGCAGGACATTTTCTATATTTAAGCAAATCCACGGATAAAGTATGTGATTGTGAGTTTCCGGAATGGGTTGAAAAACAAACTTTAAGCCCCTCAGTGACAGTTCCAGCCTTAGAGGTCAAACTGATAGAAAGCAGGAGAGAAAGAGCAGCTGTCCGGAGCCATCAGGCAAATGCCAGCCGAGGAGGGACTCGGCAGCCCCTTAAAGGCACAGCCTTGCTCCGGCCCGACCGCAGCATCCCGGGGGGACCCCGGGTCGATTCGCTCGGAGCCACGGCAGCGGGTGGCACCGCCGCCGGCTGCTCGGGGACAGCCCCGCGACCCAGCCCCGGCGAGGGCTGCGGCACCAGCGCGGAGCGAGGCGGTCTGGAGCAGCGCGGGAAAGCCCCCGCTATGAAATCGTATTTGCACTCGCGGCTGGGATTCCTGCTCTTTACATTACACTGATGCGATTTAAAGAAGCAATTGGATTAACTGCTGCCCAGAAATCCGCATTAGTTTAGGGGGGGTGGGTTGTTTTGTTTCGTTTTGTTTCTTTTTTTAACACATAACTCTATTCTGGGGAGGAACAGACCGCCGCGAGCTTGGAGAAGTAAAATCGCAGATTTATCCAAACAAATTGTGAGTGACGTTTCGCAGCGGGAAGCCTGTAGTTTCCCAACTAGCCCCAGTCTCGGGTTTACATAGGTAATGAGGTCCCCCCGCGCCGGGGGAAACTGGCGATGGGGCTGGAGCTCACGTCGCTTCCTCGGCGTGCAGCGATGCAGCTCTGCGCAGCTCCCCGGCTATCGGGTTCCTTGCGCTGCCCCGGAATGGGTTTAGCAGATGGGCAGGAGGAGGCGGGAATACCCCCAGACACCCCCGCCGCCGCCGGACACCCGCAGCCTGGCCGGCAGCCCGGGAGCCGGGCGGAGGGGCTGAGCCAGCGCCGGGCGCGCCCGCACCCGTGGTACCTCCGGGGCGACCCCAACCCCCCTTTTTCGTTGCCCCGGGCCCCGCTGCCGCCTCACCCGGTGGTTCTGGTAGGCGGTCACGGCCGTGAAGCGCGTCTCCTCGAAGACGAAGGTTTTGAAGTTCTCCTCCGCGTATTTCTCGCTGTCTTTCCGGGGGTCCACGTAGACCACGTGAAAACGCGGCTGGTATCTGTGCATGGAGTTCAAAATGATCTGAATGATAAAACGAGCAAGGAGACAATAACTGATCCAGGCGGAGCATCGAGAGAGGAGAGCGCAGCCCCCGGCCCTGCCGGCCCCCCTACCGGGGGGCAGCCGCGGGGCTGGGGCAGGACGGGGGCGCGGAGCCCCTGGGGAGGGGCGCGGGCAGGGGCACCCCACGGGAATCACGGCGCGGGGAGTTCCCCGCGGTGCAGCCCCGTTTTTGACACCTTCCCCCGGGAACACTTACATGCCCGTTGTCATCCAGCAAATTGTTGGTCAGTTTGAGCTTATCGAAGGAAACGATCTGCTTCATCCACTGCGCCCCTTTTGCCGGGGAGTCCGGGTGGTAATGCACCCTCCCGGGGGTGGCGGGGTCGGCTTTGCCGGCCACCAGCCAGGAGGAGCTGTGGAAGGCGTACCTGCCGGGAGGGGAAGGCACCCTCAGCCGCAGCCCGGGGGGCTCCCGTGTCCCCGCAGGATCCGGCCCGGCGAGGGGGAAGCRCCGCCTCCCCCATCACTCCCGCTTCGTACGGCACCGAGAGGAACGAGCTCTTCCCCGCAGCCAGGCTCGTTGCGGGGGGAAAATAATATTTTATCAGGTCGCCGACGGAACTGGCGGGAGAGAAATCTGCAGGACGGAGGAAATTTATAGCTACCTGCGCAGATTTGGGAAAGAAGCCACAAAAGCTCCCCCTTCCTCTAAAAAAAAAAAAAAAAGGGTGAAAGGGAGCCCTCTATACAGTAATGTTCTGGCTTTAAGTGAAGAGTGGAAATTTATGTGTAGATTAATAGCAGGTCCAGAGTTTAGCAGCCTTGTTTCATTCTTTCAAAGTACATATTCAACAGTAACATTTAAAACAGAGAAACCAATCTTCTATACACGTGTTTACTTTAAAAGCCAGTGTTTGCACAGGGGGAATTAGACACCATTGGACTCGAGCAGAAACATTACTTTTTAAAGATATACTCAATTGGATGTTATATATCCCACTTCCCTTGACAAGCAAACATTTCTAGGACGCCCTGAGAATTTGGATATCTGTCTAAATATTTATATATCGGACCCTGCGTTTCCTACGCGGGCTGCCTGCTCGGCGTCCTGATCTGAAGCTAAATACATAATGCGCCTTTCACTGTCTTTAAATTAAAGGAGTTGCAAACCAGACCGCATCGCTGCCTTGCGAGTCGCCGGTTTCCAAGGCCTTCCTACGCTGCYGCTGGAAACAAGGGCAGGGTTTTGTGGCTCGGGCGGCCGGTGCCTTTCCAGAGCACAAAACCTGCTCTCTTCACCCAAGCACCCAGCGGGCTCCCCGGCGGGCACGGCGCAGCCCCGGGACGCCCGCGGGGCCGGCACCCCCGGGCCACCTGCCCCAGCCGAGAGACTATGGCACTCGAGGAGCACCGGCGGGAATTTTGTTAGGGGGAACGGGCGTTTGCTGGGTGGAGACGGGGAGCAGCGGGACGGGGAGGGTTTTTCTGGGCAGGACAAGGCGGCTCCTGCCCTGCGGCCCCGCGGAAACCTGCGCTTCTGCCCGCCCCGCGCCGGTCTGGCCCCGGCCGCTGCGGGCGTCGTGCGAAAGCCGAGCGGGGCCCTGCGGGTCCGCGCCCCGCGCAGCCGCGCCGCTCCCGGCCCCCAACTCATTGCAACGGTGTCAAACGGACCCCARGGCAGCCACATCCCGCGTCTCCTCCTCGTCTCGCACCGACACGTGTCGGGCCCAGGGGCGCATCCCCCAGCCCCGGAAGGGCAGGGGGCGGGCAGCGACCCGCCAGCCCCTACAGCGCCGAGCACTGCGGGGGGGGCAGGGTGTTACTTGCCGGTATCGCTTGTCGTCCACGGGGACGAAATCCATGAGGAGCATGTAGTCAGCCATGGGGTCCATCCCGAATATCTTCACCTGGAAGGTGGGGAACATGCGCCTGGCACAGAGAGGAGAGAGAGGAAAGCTGAGCTGAGCGGCAGCGGGGAGCCCCGAGGGGCCGCCGCGGATACCCGCGGCCCTTCCCCTCCAGCTGCCCCGATGGCCGCCCGACCTGCGATGTCAGGTCCCCTCGCAGACACCACCGGCCGGAACGGGAGGAAAAGGCAGATGCGGCCAGGCAGCGTGGGGAGGGGGGCGTACAGGAGCTGCCGTGTACCCCGGCAGCATCCCGAAGGACGAGCCGGGGCAGCTCTGGACGGCCCTGCCTCTCCCGCCGGCTCCGGGACCGTTTGTGTCGGACACACGAAACGTCCCGCCACGGCGGGACGCAGAGACTCGGGGGGGAACAAGCGCCGCCACCTCCCCCTTTGCCATGGGGAGACATAAGTGGAAAGTATTTCCTCCCCGCGGTTTCCCCATCTTTCCAGCTGATCTGATTTGAGGCAGATGCGAGGCGTTACCCCCTCTCTAGACCCACACCCGAGCCGGGGGCAGAGCCCCGGGAGACTCGGGCAGTCCGGGRGGGGCACATCTGGGCCCTCCTGAGGGCGACCCAAGGGAACCGAGGTCCCATTTCTGCAGCTTCTGCCCCCGCCAAATTTGCGCCCGTTTTAAAACAGCRGTTACAGCAGCAGTGTGGTCCTTGGGGCCAGCGGGAGACCTCCCGCAGCCCGGAGGGGCAAACGCACCCCCCCCCCGGCGGGCAAGGGCTAGAGGGCAACGGGGATCTCCCAGCGAGCCCCTTCCCGGCTGCGCTTCGTTGCCAGAGCCCGGTCGGGCTCCCGGTCTCCGCAACTTTGCGGGGCAAAAGGAGAGCGGGAAACAGCCCGGGGCTCCCGAGCAGGGCAGGTTGGCCCCCGGGGCTGTCCTCACTGCTCTGCTCCGCGCAGACCCCCGGGGACCCCAGGCTAAGCCGGGGGCGCGGGCCCCACGCTCAGGGAGGGCACGATTCCTTCGAGGGGCTGCGGGACAAATGCAATCGGCGGTGGGCTAAGGGAAGGGGCCGGGGCGGCCCCCCGTCCCTCCCTCCCTCTGCACATACCGGGGACAGGGCCCGGCCCGCGGCTCCCCGGCGGGACACGCCGAAGATGCGCCCTCGCGTCGGGGCTCGTTACGGCTTCGGTTTTGACACTTTTTTTTTCCCGAGTAGGAAACCAAGAGAGCGACAGCGGGCCGCATTTCAGGAAGGGGGTTTGCAGCCGTTGAAAAACCAAACTCCCAACAYCCCCTGAAAAAACAACCCGATCAAACCCGGACATCGAGACACCCCCCCGGCTCATTCTCGGGGCGCACGGCCGGACCTGCCGTGCGTCTTCCCGGGGCTTTTTTGGTTGTGTGCCGCTGCTCTCTGCCGAGGAAAGGCTGCCTGCCTTCACCGCGGCTAGGGYGATGGGGCAGCGGGGCTCTGGCCCCGCAGCTCCTTCCAGTCTGGGCCCGGCACTACCGGGCAGCATCAGGATCGGGCGGCTGCGTTTCCCTCTCTGTAACGCTTTAGCAAACTCTGGAGGACGTTTCCAATCGCTCCCTCTGTTATTATTATTTTTAAAGGTGGAAAAGCCCCCATTAGCTCCAGTTCCGGTGTTTCTTGTTTTAAAACTTAGTTTTAAAACAAACAACCCGAGATGATAAGACCCACCTAGACAAACAGCAGGGCCAGCCCAGAGGCGCTGGGAGAGAACAGGCTTCGCAGCGCCTTCCCTGAGCCTTTTCCTGCTGGCTTTACCCCGTTTTCTCCTGTTTTTACCCGCCTGTCTGGAGATTTGTCAGTGTCGTAAAATAAACGAAGAGAAGGGGGAGAAAGCCCCTGATTCAAATCGAGTTGGTTCATTTCCGAGCTGTTTTGGAACGGGGTATTTGCAATCCTTTCGCTGTCCTGGGAGAGCAAAGAAAGCCAGATCGAAGAGCTCCTGTTTGCAGAGAGCCTCCGCCTGGAGCCTGAACGACCTTTTCCGCTAAGGAAAGCAGCGCCGAGCCCGGCGCCGGGCTCGGGGGCCGCGGCCGGAGACAGCGGGCTGAGCGATCCGGCGCCGGGGCAAGCACCGTCTGCGAGAAATCACGCCCGGGGTCCCGCAGCGCAGCGCCGGCCCCTCCGCCGGCTGCTCTTCCATCGGGCACCGGGGTGATTTTTTAATTTTAGTAAATTGCTAATTAAAAAAAAGTGCAACTGCGTATATATAAATATATTTCATTTTTTGCACCTTCGGGACCCTCAAAACCGCTGGAGGGAGAGCGGGAGCGCACGGCCGCGGTCACCGCTTGTGCTGGGCCCTTTCGGAGCGGAGCCCTTCTCCCCCGGCCACAGGGGCTGCGGCAGTGCCCGGGGCTCCAGCTGCCGCCGCTGCAGCCTTCCCCGGGGCTAACTGAGAGCAAGCACCGGGGGATGTATTAATTTGTTTGTTTTTCTTTTCTTCCCCCCCGTCGGATCGCTTTAAATCAAGGTAAGACACCAGAGCACGAGCAATGCGCTCGCCCCCCTCGAAGGCAGCGTTTGCCCGGAGCCTGCGCGGGGAAAGCTCCGCAGCTCTGCCCGAGCCGCCGCGGCCACGGCGCTTCCCGGCGATCGCAATTAAACGCAGTAATTAACAACCATAATTGGGGCTCCTCTTCCCCCCACTATGTTTTGCTCGTTTCTAACGCGGTCGCATCAGCCGCTTCCTTTGTTACCCGGCCGGGAGCGGGGTCCCGGCCCCGGCCCGCCGAGCCGAGCCGCCGGCGGAACCGCGCCGCGGCGGCCGGAGCAGGGCCGAGGAGACGGGGCTCAGCCGGGCTCGTTACTCGATAGTCGGGAAATGCAACAGCCCTGGAGGACGTTTCAAGGTGCAGAATTAAGGTCTGTTTGCGTGCCCGCCGGAAGGAAAAGATCTGCCCGTGCTAAAAATTTATTTAGTTACAGGTATTGCACGGGTTGGTTTGTTAGCTTTTTCTTCCCCCCTGTGCCGTTGCTGTCCGCCCCGGGAGCACAGTGTCCTCCGCAAACACGGATTTAATTCCCGTGCCGGGTAACCGAAGGCCGAAGGCGCCCGGCGGAGCGCAGCGCCCTTTCCAGCGGGAGCGAAACCCGGCGGCGGAGCGCACGGCGCGGCTCCCCCGGGCCGGGCCGGGCCGGGCTGCCCTGCCCGCCGCCCCCCGCACGCCTTCGCCCCAGCCCGCAGGAGCCGCGCGTTCTTCCCCGCAGCACCCGAGGCCGCAAGATCTCGCAGATTTCGCCCCGGGAGAAGCGCCAGGATCAAATGACGGCAACCGCCGGGCCAGGCCGCCCCGCAGCTCGCCCTTGGCCAGCCTCGATTTTTCCCCCAAACCGCGAATTCAACTGCCTCCGGCCGGGCCCACGGCGGGGCTCTCCCGCCCCGGCGGGCCTGGGCGCCCGCGGCCGGGAGGAGCGGCTGGAGAGCCGGGACCGCCCGGGGGCTCCGCACTGACCTGCCGGCCTTGGTGACGATCATCTCGGTGCCCAGCTGGTTGAACTCGTCCCACAGCGCCTTCATCTCCAGCTGGACGCTCACGTTGGCCACCTTCGGGTTCTTCTTCACCGGCGCTTTGGCCGCGGCGGCCGCCCCCGCGGAGCAGCCCGAGACGGCGGCCGGCCCCGCGGCGGCTCCCCCGGCGCCCTCGGGCGGCTCGGGGCCTGGGGGCGGCGGGTTGGCCCCGGCCGCCGCYGCCGCCCCGCCGAAGGGGTAGCCGTGCTGGGGCTGGGGCGGCGGGTGCGGGTGCTGCTGAGCCGTGCAGGGCTCGTAGTGCGGCGGCTCATGCTGTCCGTACGGGTCCCCCGGGGAGGGGGAGAGGTGGTACCCCCCGGAGGCGTTCAGGCTGCTCAGGCTGTTGGCCGTGAAAGCTGCAACATCGCAAAAATGGGACAGCTGGGTGAGCCAGGGGCTGGAGATAGCTGAAATCATTCCAAAAACAGGCGGTCAGGGCTCCGCTCCGGCTCCCGCTTTCCCCCCCAGCTCCGCGCCGCTCCGCGCGGCCCCCGCCTCCGCGCCGCGCCGGCTCCGCGGGGTGCCCTCCGCCTCCTCTCCTGCCCCGCGCCCAGCCCAGCGGGGCGCCTCCCCCTTTCCGCTTTGCTTGGCCCCAGCCCCGCTCCCCCCGGGGCAGGCGGGGAGCTCGCTGCTCCCGCTGCCTGCCTGCCTGCCTCGGCTCTTTTTTTTTTTTTCTTCCTTTTTTTTCTTCTTCTTTTTTTTT